>JAJHSJ010000002.1:3830399-3954501 GCA_021015155.1 Magnolia officinalis
TTAAGTCCGACTCAGGAGAATTTGATTCTATGAGCGCTCTCTTCCTAGCGATAATATAGACAGATCAAAACATAAGGTGATAATTTCTTCCCCTTAAGCTTTCCATTTCCAAATTAGCTTAAGTAATAGTCTTTATCAGAATCACAATTGTTATCTTATAACATGCGACCTCTTACACTAGCTATGAATTCTTAAGACATAATTTATATCTAATTTATAGTTGATAGTTGTGAACCATGATCGCATGCGATAGTTACTTACATGATAACTCCCATTTTAATCGATAGTTCACATCATGACCTATTGTGATTATTATGCTTAACATATGTCTGCCATGCTATAACTATATATTTTCAAATGAATTATTGTAAGTCACTTATGGATCTATATTCACTACACTTATTAGTGGGTAATCCCTCTTGTGTATGTGAACCCATACCTAGGATGTAACAAGATGGAGTGTGGTAAGAAATAGACCCTCGATTTGGAGGTTATATGGGGTATGGAACACTAATGTGGGATTTACCATCCATAGGTCATACGGCTTGAGAGGCTTAGAAATGACCTCTTTAACCACTCTGATTTAACCTTGCCTGACCCCTTTGCTATCTCGATTTAATGTTCCGAGCACCCTTTTACCATTGCGATTTAACATCTGTCCCACGTTTTGATGTTTGCCCTACGTGACTTCGATGGCCTATATCCATGCGATGGTAATCCCTACTTATTGAATTTGATTGGTCACTTGTCGATGGGCATCCATTAAACATCCTAAGATGGAGAAATCTCACGGGCCGGGGATGGTGGTCATCAGACACTATGCCTAAGCTGTCGGCCTACGCTAGGTGACGAGCCCCTCGTAGTGACCTTTGAGTTTATTTAAATTGGCCGGTTGTAATTGGAATAATAAAGTTTGGCTAATCATGCATTCATGGTATGCTAGTGATGACGGGTGGCTAATTCTGGATGCTGTAGTACGTGCCCTTAGGCTTAGTGGGGTATCGTTTCGCTAGCTCCCAAACCATCGACTATTGACCTACGTACGTGATGTATGATGGCTTGGTCATTATGTTGTACGTGATGTACGCACGTGATGTGCTACACTGGTGACCAGTCATATGCATGGGTGACAGGCCCAAGTCCGACTGGATGAGCATCCCCAGGTCGATGTGCATTCACGCATTTATGCATTTAAATAAGACTACATTATGTATTGTTTTGAATGTCTTGTTGTTTTTAACTATGCTTAGATAAGGCGACGGTGTATAACCTTGAGGGGAATTTACACTGAGCTGGCCACTCATTCATCGAATATATAACCGTGCAAGTAGCAGGTGGTTTAAAAGATGTTTATGTCCAGATTGATATAGAGAAGGGTACAATTATCAGGGATGCATGGCTGTATCTGCCAAGAGAAGCGGCGTGATCTTGTGGCTCAAGTTTATATGCATTTTATTATTTCTCATATATAAATTGTGAAATTCTTGTATTTATTAATATAGAGACATTGGTTTGTATAAGTCATTATGGGCAACCGCTTGTATATTCTGAATGTAAATGCAAATTTTTCTTTATATTTGATTTGTCCATGTCCCACTAAACTGCTTAACTTTGAAAGAAAAAGAAAAGAAAAAATAATACCTGAATTTGATTACCTTTAAAGGTTAACACTCGGGTATTTGGAGAACGAGTCATATACTTGGGTTCCGAAACTTGGTGCGTTACATAAGTTAGATTAGATTTAGGTTACACACACACACACACACACACACTACACCACCTGAGTTGAATCGGGTATCAGATCGAGTCAAGTTAGTACCAAGTCAGATTTCAGGTTGAGTTGAGTCGAGTTACTAGGTGACCCAGACTCGACTCGGTTCGAGTTCGGATTGGGCAAAGTCTACTCGATTCGAATCAAGTCGGACGGGTCGATTTTGTCGAGTCGACTCCTCCTGTGCCTAGCTCTACTCACATCCAGGCACACCACACCGGGATGCATACTTGAACCCATGACCTTAGTGTTTAAACTCCTATGAGTCTACCACTAAGGCATGAATAGGGACCCACTGGTTCTATGGTCTCACCAAAGTTGTGCTCCATAGAAGTTTGCCATGTCAATATAGTTTGTTGTTGTGTTCTGGGAGTGGATTAGGCGAGACCTTGAATCCACAGAGGTGGGTAAGACCCATGACTATGGGGTTCACAGTGATGTATGTGCCTTAAATCCACACCATCCAATCATTTTCAAAGCTTATTTTAGGAAATGATCCTAAAAATGAAGCATGCCAAAATCTTAAAACCACACCACATAAACAGTTGTGATTGAATCCCCTCCATAAAAAACTTCATGGTGTCCGTCCAACAGAATGTTTATTTTCCATCCAAACTGTTGAATGACCCATACGAAGAGACCACACAAATATCTTCTTGATCCAAAGCTTCGTGGCCCATAAGAAGCTTTTAATGGTAAATTACTATTGTTTCCTGTACTATGGTCCATTGAGATTTGGATTGACATCATTGTTTGGATCATGCCCTAAAATGAGTTTTCAATATAGATGAATGGTGTGATTTAGTTACGTACATCAAGATGAGCCCCATAGTCAGGGGTCCATGACCCTTTGTTGTGCACAACCCAAAAGTTCCCAACTACATATTTGCTTGCCCAGAGAGGAGCTACCTACGTGATAAAAAATGAAATAAGAGTGTTTTTTTTTTTTTTTTTTTTTTTTTTTTTTTTTTTTTTTAAACTAACGTCATGTGCACTGACATGGACCAATAACATGGGATGGCACAACACACCACTGCCCTGGTGGTGTGTTAACATCACCAAGTTATGTGGGCCCACCATAATTTATGTGTTTATTTACACTGTTCATTCATTTTGCAAGATCATTTTAGTACATATATGAGCTGAAATAAGGTAGATCCAAAGCTCAAATGGACCACATCACATAAAGTAGTGAGGACAATAATTCCCACAATTGAAACCATCATAGGGCCCACAATGATGTTTATTTGCCATCAAACTTGTTCGTAAGGTCACACAAACTTAGACAATGTAAGATCATTTTAGTACATAAGTTGAAATAAAGTAGATCCAAAGATCAAATGGACCACACCACATAAAGCGGTGAGGACAATAATTCCGACGGTTGAAACCATCATAGGGCCCACAATGATGTTTATTTGCCATCCAACCTGTTTATAAGGTAACACAAACATGGACAATGCAAGATCATTTTAGTACATAAGCCGAAATAAGGTAGATCCAAAGCTCAAATGGGCCACAACACATAAGGCAATGATGACAATAATTCCCACACTTGAAACCATCGTAGGGCCTATAATGATGTTTATTTTCCATCTAGATGATGCAAGATCATTTTAGTACATAAGCCGAAATAAGGTAGATCCAAAGCTCAAATCGACCACACCACATAAAGTAGTGATGACAATAATTCCCACAATTGAAACCATCGTAGGGCCCATAATGATGTTTATTTGCCATCTAGACGATGCAAGATCATTTTAGTACATAAGTCAAAATAAGGTAGATCCAAAGCTCAAATGGACCACACCACATAAAGAAGTGATGACAATAATTCCCACAATTGAAACAATTGTAGAGCCTATAATGATGTTTATTTGACATCTAGATGATGCAAGGTCATTTTAGTACATAAGCCGAAATAAGGTGGATCCAAAGCTCAAATGGACCACACCACATAAAGTAGTGATGACAATATATAATTCCCACAGATGAAACCATCGTAGGGCCCATAATGATGTTTATTTGTCATCTAGACGATGCAAGATCATTTAGTACATAACCGAAATAAGGTAGATCCAAAGCTCAAATGGACCACACCACATAAAGCATTGAGGATGGTAATTTCTACAATTGAAACAATCATTGGGCCTATAATGATATTTATTTGCCATCTAGACAATGCAATGTCATTTTAGTACATAATCCAAAATAAGGTAGATCCAAATCAAAAATGGACCACACCACATAAAGCTGTGAGGACAATAATTCTCACAATTGAAACCATCGTAGAGCATATAATGATGTTCATTTACCATCCAAACGACGCAAGATCATTTTAGTACATAATCCAAAATAAGGTAGATCCAAAGCTCAAATGGACCACACCACATAAAGCAGTGATGACAATAATTCCCTCAGTTGAAACCATCGTAGGGCCCACAATGATGTTTATTTGCACGGTGACCCGAAAACAATGTAGACTAGTCGAGTCGAGTTCTTGAATTTTGAAACAGTGTGTTGTAATTACATCTATTAAATATATGGCTAACTCATTTCCCAGCTCACAGGGACCGAGTCGAGTCAAGTCAGCACTGAGTCGGGTCCATTTTATCCCACCCGACCCCACTTTCACATAATCCCCAAATTAGAATACCCTAGCACATTGTATTTCATAAGAATATATAAAATTAAAAATGATTAAAGTCCTCCGAATACAAATTATCTTAATTAGTTGATTTGGAAAGTTGGGTGGCTATCGAGAGTCAACAGCAAGTGGGTGGGCCGGGTGGGTGTAGACAAGTGGCTTAGTCGAGACGAGTGGCCGACTTGCCTAGCTAGAGGCCGTCTGTTCAGGACCGTCGGGTGCAGGAGATGAGGGGGGTGGGGGGAGAGAGAGAGAGAGAAGAGAGAGAGAGAGAGGAGAGAGAGAGAGAGAGAGAGTGGCCTGGTGGTGGTAGGTGGATTAACTCACCCACTCGGTTCGGATAAAGTCGGATGAGTCGATTCTGCCGAGTCAACTCGTCTCGTGCCTAGCTCTACACACATCCAGGCACACCACACTGGGATACATACTCGAACCCATGACCTTATTGTTTAAACTCCCGTGAGTCTACCACTAAGGAATGAATAGGGACAACTGGTTCCAAGGTCTCACCGAAGCTGTGCTCCATAGAAGTTTTCCACATCAATATAGTCTGTTGTTGTATTCTGGGAGTGGATTAGGTGAGACCTCGAATCCACGGAGGTGGGTGGGACCCATGATTGTGGGGCTCATAGTGATGTATGTGCCTTAAATCCACATCGTCCAATCATTTTTAAAGCTCATTTTAGGGCATGATCCTAAAAACGAAGCATACCCAAATCTTAAAACCACACCACATAAATGGTTGTGATTGAATCCCCACCATTAAAAACTTCATGGAGTCCAATGGAATGTTTATTTTCCATCCAACCCGTTGAATGACCTATACGAAGACCACACAAATATCTTCTTGATCCAAAGCTTTGTGGCCCACAAGAAGTTTTTAATGGTAAATCACTATTGTTTCCTACACTATGGTCCATTTGAAATTTGGATTGGCTTCGTTGTTTGGATCATAACCTAAAATGAGTTTTCAATACAGATGAATGGTGTGGATTTAGTTATGTATCAAGATGAGCCCCATAGTCAGGGGTCCATGACCCTATGTTGTGTATAGCCCGAAATTTCCCAACTACATATTTGCTTGTCCAGAGAGGAGCTACCTACATGATCAAAAATGAAATACAAATGTATTATTATTATTATTATTATTATTTTTTTGACTGACGTCATGTGTGCTGACATGGACCAATAACAAGGGATGGCACAAAACACCACCGCCCTGGTGGTGTGTTGACATCACCAGGTGTGTTGACATCACCAAGTTCTGTGGTCCCACCATAATGTATGTGTTATATTCACATTGTTCATTCATTTTGCACGATCATTTTACTACATAAGTCAAAATAAGGTAGATCAAAAGCTCAAACGACCACCACATATAGCAGTGAGGACAATAATTCCCACAGTTGAAACCATCATAGGGCCAACAATGATGTTTATTTGCCATCCAACCTGTTCATAAGGTCACACATATATGGACAGTGCAAGATCATTTTATTACATAAGCCGAAATAAGTTAGATCCAAGGCTTAAATGATCGCACCACATAAAGCAGTGAGGACAACAATTCCCATAGTTGAAACTATCGTAGGGCCCACAATAATGTTTACTTGCCATCTAACCTGTTCATATATAGGGTCACATAGATCTGGACGATGCAAAATCATTTTAGTACTTAAGCCGAAATAAGGTAGATCCAAGGCTCAAATGGACCACACCACATGAAGCAATGAGGACAATAGTTCCCACAGTTGAAACCATCATAGGACCCATAATGAGGTTTATTTGCCATCTAACCTATTCATAAGGTCACACATACATGGACGATGTAAGATCTTTTAGTACGTAAGCCGAAATAAGGTAAATCTAAGGCTCAAATGGACCAAACCACATAAAGCAGTGAGGACAGTAATTGTCACATATGAAACCATTGTAGGGCTCACAATGATGTTTATTTTCCATCCAACTTGTTCATAGAATCATATATAAGGTCACACAAATATTGGGTCCTTACTCTTGCTCCGGTGGTAGCCTCTCAGGAGTTTTCAACACCTGGTTAAGGGTTCGAGTACCCATAGGTGGTGAAGTCCCACTACGGCGTGAGTGTGTGGGGGTGTGTGTGCATGTGTAAAAAAAAAAGGTCACACAAATATGAACGATGCAAAATCATTTTAGTAAGTAAGCCGAAACAAGGTAGATCTAAGGATCAAATGCACCTCACCACATAAAGCAGTGTCACCACATGAAGCAGTGAGGACAATAATTTCCACAGTTGAAACCATTGTAGGGCTCACATTGATGTATATTTGCCATCCAACTTGTTCATATATAAGGTCACACAGATCTGGAGGATGCAAAATCATTTTAGTACGTAAGTTGAAATAAGGTAGATCGAAGGCCCAAATGGACCACACCACATAAAGCAGTGAAGACAATAATATCCATAGTTGAAACCATTATAGGGCCCATAATGATGTTTATTTGCCATCCAACCTATTGATATATAAGGTCATACAAATATGGATGATGCAAAATCATTTTAGTAAGTAAGCCGAAATAAGGTAGATCTAAGGATCAAATGGACCACACAACATAAAGCAGTGAGGACAATAATTCCCGTAGTTGAAACCATCGTAGGGCTCACAATGAAGTTTATTTGCCATCCGACCTGTTTATATATAAGGTCACACAAATCTGGACGATGCAAAATCAATTTAGTACGTAAGCCGAAATAAGGTAGATCCAAGGCTCAAATGGACTACACCACATGAAGCAGTGAGGACAATAATTTCCATTGTTGAAACCATCGTAGGGCCCACAATGATGTTTATTTGCCATCCAACATGTTCATATATAAGGTCACACAGATATGGACGATGTAAAATCATTTTAGTACGTAAACCGAAATAAGGTAGATCTAAGGATCAAATGGACCACACCACATAAAGCAGTGAGGACAATAATTTCCACAATTGAAACAATCGTAGGGCTCACAATGATATTTATTTGCCTTCCAACCTCTTCATATGTAAGGTCACACAGATATAGACAATGCAAAATCATTTTAGTACGTAAGCTGAAATAAGGTAGATCTAAGGATCAAATGGACCACACCACATGAAGCAGTGAGGACAATAATTTCCACAGTTGAAACCATCGTAGGGCCCACGATGATGTTTATTTGCGACACAGATATAGACGATGCAAAATCATTTTAGTACGTAAGTTGAAATAAGGTAGATCTAAGGATCAAATGGACCACACCACATGAAGCAGTGAGGACAATAGTTTCCACAGTTGAAATCATCGTAGGGCCCACAATGATGTTTATTTGCCATCCAACCTGTTCATATATAAGGTCACACAGATATGGACGATGCAAAATCATTTTAGTACATAAGCTGAAATAAGGTAGATCTAAGGCTTAAATGGACCACACCGCATAAAGCAGTGAAGACAATAATTCACACAGTTGAAACCATCGTAGGGCTCACAATGATATTTATTTGCCTTCCAACCTATTCATATATAAGGTCACACAGATATGGACAATGCAATATCATTTTAGTACGTAAGCCGAAATAATGTAGATCCAAGGCTCAAATGGACCACACCACATAAAGTAGTAAGGATATGTAGACACTGAAAATCGGCGCCCACGCTGATTTAAAATGTATTTGGTACAGATTAGGTGGTGGAAAATTGGTTGATTGTTAGAGTCGCCACTAGTCGAATAATCTCAGAATCCCGCGGTCAGTTAGAGCCACGGAATACGTAAGGTTGGAGAAATCCGAAAACTCTCCTACCTTAGAGTGACCCCTGATCTGCGATCCGGGATTCCGGATAAGGGACCTCGGTTACAAAGAGGGAAGGTGTTAGGCACCCTCTTTGCCCGTACAAATGTACGGTCTCTACTTAGTGTGGTAAAATAATCTCAAGGGATGATGATGATACTGTGGTCATGATGGGGACTAGTCACATGTGGATTTCTGATGTAGCAAGATTCGAGATTTCGGCAAGCTACAGAGCATACGTCTGACAATACGTCTAGAAGGCGGATGTGATGATGCTTATGTAAAAAAGGTAAAGAAAAACTGGACTGGATCACCTAGGAATTTCTGATGTGACAAGATCCGGCGTATGACAAGTCACAGAGCATACGTTCACTAGAGATCTAGAGAAGCAGGGGGGTTGAGAAGGGAGTAGATGTCATGATGAATGCCTGTAGGATGATGGATATTTGGCTTGATTCTTTGAATAGACTAAAATATAGACTGAACCATGATCAATTTAGGTTAAGCCTATAGGTTGGATGGGTTGAGAGGAGGGCTAGGGAATGGCTGAAAAAATCAAAACCTAGAAGGCTTGGGAGCTCCTTCCCTTTCCCTCACTCTTTTCCTCACTCACACACACTCTCTCTCCCACTCTCTTTCTCTCTCATTCCTCTTGGTTGTGGTTGTTGGAAATGAGAGGAGGTGAGGGCTATTTATAGCCCACCCTAATGGTAAAATGGTAATTTTGGGGGTTAGGAGGGGTGAAAGTTGATGTGGCAAGTGGTGGTTGGTGGAGAGGAGAGAGATGTCACATGACACTCTCTCATTGGCTTATGGGGCTGGTAAATTGGTAAATAATGAAGGTAGGAAGGATAATTGTGAAAGAAAGTTGACTTTGGGACGCTGGGACAGCTGTCCACATGCAGGCCGCGAGCGACGGCAGCCGGAGTACCGCATGAGGTAATTGAATTACCTCCCGTGGCAGTCAGACTGCCGCCCTGGCTGCGCTCGGGTCTGGTTTGCATGTGTGGGCTTCGTAGATCTCTCTTTCAGGTTCCAGTGGCTCAGATTAGCGTATTTGGGTTCGTTTAAAGGGTTCTGGCCACGGTATGGGGTATGGGTGGGGTTACATGTGAATTTGGATGGTTTGGCTTAGGTTTACGGACAAAGAGTTTTAAGGGTTTTTAGATCAGAGTTTGGTTTAGTGCTGGGATTAGGGTTTGGATATGATCATAGTTCGCGGACTGTTCTAGCCTTCTCAAGACTTTAGCCTAGGTGGGGTGTCTACAGGATAATAATTTTCACAGTTGAAACCATCGTTGGGCCCACAATGATGTTTTATTTGCCATCCAACCTGTTGATATATAAGGACACACAGATATGGATGATGCAAAATCATTTTAGTATGTAAGATGAAATAAGATAGATCCACATAAATGTAGCACCCCGAAATTCAAGGACCGAGTAGCAACTCGGCTCCCGCATCCCCGAGTGCTACGTGTGCAATGATGAGTCACGAATGCATACAGTTAACAAGTATTAGCAAGCAATGAAGAATTAAGCTAAGCATGTTCAATACTAATTATGTAAATGAGTTCTAAGTGCCACTAAACCAGATAAAATTCTATCATAAATTCATAACCATCATAAACAACCCAATAAATCCAAGTATCATCGTCCATGGATCCAATCCCATATACATATCACACCCCAAAATGATCTAGGCTCTAGCCCAGTCCTGCCATCATCCACCTCGCTAACAAGGTCCGCCAAACTCCTAGTAGTATGCTCGCTTCTCTTCATCATCAGCACCGACATCGTCCAACGCGTGCTGCTCCAGGGTACTTGCATCTATATCGGATTCTGGTTGGTGTTTTAGAACACCGTCCCAGAGTGGAGTGAGTGATCAACTCAGTGGCACCATTAGCAATAAGCCGCACAAATTATCATGTATAGAATACGTTTAATAAACAACAAGCAACATAGAACCCTAGATACTGTTGTTAATGCAAATGCATGGTTATGATATTATGCATGCTCCTCACCACCAACACTCCCTCAAGCGACGACATCTCACGTTCGCACTGATCAACACTCCCTCAATTTGCGACCTCGACTGCATAATCGCTACAATAATAATGCAATGTTGTGAAATATGTTAGCCTGGTTGGTTAATTAAGTTCATTCATTCAACAAGTTGGGGAAATCAAAATACCATTAGTGGAGTTATTGCCCTAACCCGATAGCGTGGCTCAAGAGCCGTGGTCATGCGACTCTCGTGACCCTTAGCCCTATATGGGGTCATCAAACCCAAAAAGAAGTATAATCACTGACGTAAACAATTGAGATTTAAATGTCTAACTCGCAGTCACTATGGGGAGGTCGTCACCCCATCACAGGCAGACAGCACGGGCACAGTGCCCCGTACCACCATTCCCGGTTCACGAGTCTAAGTACTCAATGGACACTACGGAGAGGCTCACACCCCAGCGTAGGCCGACAACATGGGCACAGTGTCCCATACTACCATCCCCGACTCATGAGTCTTGTGTGTCGTACATAACAATTTGAAGTGGGCGCGATGGCCTTAGGGTATTTCGGGTTCATACAGACATGAGCAAACATGGTTAACTGTTCACTCCCCAAGTATAGGGTTGTGATGTAGTAATAATCTCGGTAAGACCGAGGTCGAATCCACAGGGATTGAAACCTGTACGTTACCTGAAAATAACCAGATCTAGAAATAGGCTAAGATGAAATCTAAACCAATTGTGATTTGAGGAATAATGGTGAATTATTAATCTGAACTTAAGAATTCAGAGAGAGGGAAACTAGGGATTCAGAGGATCCACTTGTAGAGATCAGGAAGATTTACGCCTGCTTCATGAATCATGGAAAATTGAACTTACTTGATCTAGTTTTCAAGAGATGAAAGATATAAGAATTAGGTATGATTCCATCACAAATCCATGCCTACGAGACAAGGTAAACAACAGAACTTAGACCACTCCATAACCAATCAAAAGATATATGAGTGTTAGGAAGGATTCCGTCATCCAACCATGCCTGGGAGACAATGGTGAACAACAGGGCTTCCTAAGCCCATAATCAAAATAAGGAAAAAGGAAAACTCAAGCCATCGCAGATTTAATGTAATATCAGTCACACTAATCATTAAAAACCAGAAGTATTCCCATTAATCAAACTAAATCAACCAAAAGTTCAGTCTAACATAATTCAGAGCCGTAGAATCTTTCCATCACGCCACAAGCTTCCCCTCTTAGCCCTAGCTAAGAGGTTTAGCCTATCATGATTGGACCAGATCTCAGGAAAATCATGATAAAAAAAAAAAACAAACTCTAAATAAATAAATAAACAACTACTCCTGTCTCTCTCTCCTTCTCTATCTCTGATTCCCTTCCAGCCGTCCAGGATGCCAAATCCTCCAATGAACTCTTTCTTATAGCAGTAGGAAGGGTCGGCTGGTGAAGAGCTGGAGTCCGTGAGAATCCTCCTTGAAAACTGCTTCTACAGCTGTTTTTACGCAGCTAACTCGTGCGCAGGAAGCAGCTTATGTGGCAAGATCGGAGCCTCCTATCTCTCTTCTTCAGATGATACTATTCAAAGAAATAACGTCTCTTAGGTTGTATTCGAGTGGCCAACACAATGGACGGTTTGGATTACCCATCCGATCATCTCCATGATCTTACAATTGATCGCAAAATTCGGACTGCGTCCGGACGAAAAACAGGGACCGCGTAATCCCTTCGCTGTGATGAAGGTGGACCCCACACTCGGTGATGCAGGAAGAATCCAATCCGTCCACTGAATTCCCCTCGCCAAACTGGTCAGGTATTACGTGCTTCCATTCACCTTCAGTGTGACCCACGAAGTTTTCATTCAGCCGTCCATCCTCCGTTTGGACAGTTAAAAAACAATCTCCGATGTATCTTAAATTTCCGTCACCTAGGTAAGGGAATTACGTATCATGCGAGTCACACAGACGGTCCGGATCAGACTTTCGGATCACGATGGTGGGCCACAAGCAAAACCCAAATCAAACAGGGAAACGCTGTTGCGTTTTTTCTGAATTAAGAAGAAGAGTCGGTCAGCGTTTGCTGACCGACTTCCGGATTTTTGGTGCACGCCCGGTGCATGTGTACACCTTATACACGTGCTGTACATGTGGGTCCAACAGAGATGTTTTTGAAACATCTGCTCCGTCCATTTATTCTGCCATATCATTTAAGCTGTCAATACCAAAGTTGAAGCAGTTCCAAATATCAGGTGGGCCCCAAATTAGAGATTAATGGGCTGATCTGTCCGTTGGACCACTTCCCGAGATCTTTAATTGCTGAAATTTAATATGTACGGTTAATTTACGGCCCCCATCACATGTATGAAGTTTCGAGTCAATCTGATGGCGGAAACCATGTGATCCTGCATTCTGCACCAATTTCAGGCCTCTTTCACGTGAACAACTTGATTTTCTCTGATCTCGGGCATGTAAATTCATCGTTCTTGGTCCCTTGGGGTCCCGTCCAATGCCTTGGTGATGTCGGAGCGTTAAATCCATGCTTTTACCGTCCTTTCCAGTCCACGCTCCTAAATTCACCTTGTATCACAAACATGATTAAAATAACCCGTTAAGCAGTGTGATGTTCATAAATCCAGATAGTAACTGGGGTCCAATATGCAATATTAGACCCTCAACACAACCCCCAACCAGCATTTTGCTAGTCCCGAGCAAAACATGCGAAAAATAAGTTGAGAATTTACAGGGTAATTTCCATGAAACCGAGTGATATTTTTGAAAAACGATTCAGATATGAGAAATTTAAATTCATGAATGTTGGGCATAAAATTTCTCCTGGAGGTAAGCGCATGGTAGACTTCATAATCAAGTTCAAATATTAATCCATTACTAGAATAATTCTACACATTGAGTTCCATGAGTGTATAGTGTGATCTCAGCTTATCAACATTAGGATCTACTTCTTTCTTTCATGATATCATTGGTAATAAATAAGAAAACCCATAACAATCCAAACCTAAACCAAAACCTGCCTCATAGATCAACATTCCATCCCTCAATTTCTTCATCAAAATTAATGCCAATTAAAGGAATCAAATCCTCACCTATAGGGAGCAAACCTATGGTGAAGATCAATTGCCCAAAAATCTTGTATTTTCTACAATTTTTTTTTTTTTTTCAAAGACAACCATGGGGAATCGACTCTACACCTATGGGGAGCAAACCCATAATGAAGTCCATTCGCCCAACCCTTTCCGCAGGCAGTTATCTTGTAGCTGGGTTTTCTCATTTTCTTTCATTCTTCTTATTGAACATGATGGACAAATTCCCCAGGTTGGTTCCTTTCATGCTTACTGATCACCAAGTCAATCCTTCAATATTGAACTGAACCTTAATGTGCAAGCAGGATGTGTCTTGTGGAATCATGACTCAATCAATGTTTAAAACTTCTAATCCTAGATTAACAGTTTGAACTTATTGTGAAATCTAACAAATACTGGATCCAAGAGTCATACGTTGCCAACTCCACAAATCTTGAAATTCTAAGTGCCCTAGCTGGCCGTCAAAATCACTTTGAATTCACAGAAATTCCAGAAAAATTAAAAAATTTCACAATTTTTGCTCAAGACTAAGAAAATTACTGATTAGGAACCCTAATCTCCCACCCCCAACCTAAAATCTACATTGTCCTCAATGTAAAAGATATAAGCATGCAATGCACATGGGATAACGAAAGTAAATGAGAAGTGATGGGGAGATAGTACCTGGACGAAAGAATCAAGGGGCTTTTCCATAAGGGTATCAACATGAAAGCAAGTCAGCCCAAGAGAGAAAGCGTAACAAAAAAAAAAAATAATAATAATAATAAAATCTTACCTATACCACTTTCGCAGGTGCTCTCGATTGCATTTAGCGTATGCAATAAGCCTTTAAACCCCTAGGTTGCCCCTAGTGGACGAGTTGTAGTCTCGTGAGGGTTTGCAGCAATGTTACCCACAAACATTGAATTAACTAGTCATGAAATCAAAAGCTGGGTTGCCTCCCAGGAGCGCTAAGTTTAACGTCTTCAGCCAGACTAAAGAAACTACCCTAATCCTATGAAAACAGGAAACCTACCTATACCTCCATCAGACTAGGAGATCATTCCTGGTAAACAGGATCAGTCAGAGGCATGGACATGTCCTCTGAATCAAATTTCTCGATAAATGGCTTTAAGCGATGTCCATTTACTTTAAACTCCTTGCCATTGTCGGGGTCTCTTATCTCGACGGCCCCATGTGGATATGCAGTAACGACAATGTAAGGACCGGTCCAACGAGATCGAAGCTTACCCGGAAAAAGATGTAATCGAGAATTATACAAAAGGACTTTTTGACCTGGCATGAATGATTTTCGTAGAATGTGTTGATCATGAAACGCCTTCATCCTGTCCTTGTAAATTCTCGAGTTCTCGTACGCGTCGTTCCGGATTTCTTCTAGTTCATTTAATTGAAGTTTGCGTAGCGAGCCAGCGTTGTTCAGATTGAAATTTAGATTTTTGATCGCCCAGTAAGCTCTATGTTCCAACTCCACAGGCAAGTAGCAAGCCTTCCCATAGACGAGTCTAAAGGGAGACATTCCAATAGGGGTTTTAAAAGCAGTACGGTATGCCCATAAGGCATCGGTCAATCGAATTGACCAATCCTTACGGTCAGGGTTAACCGTTTTCTCCAAAATGTGTTTGATCTCCCTATTGGAAATCTCAACTTGCCCACTTGTCTGTGGGTGGTATGGGGTGCTCACCTTATGAGAGATACCGTATTTCTTCATTAAACTCTCAAATGGTCTATTACAAAAGTGTGAGCCCCCATCACTAATAATGGCTCGAGGCGTTCCGAATCGAGAAAGGATGTTTTCTTTCAGGAATTTAATGACCGTGCGGTGGTCATTGGTTCGACACGGAATCGCTTCGACCCATTTAGTGACATAGTCTACGGCAAGCAAATATATAAATTTTCAAAAGATTGGGGGAATGGTCCCATGAAATCGATGCCCCAGCAATCAAATGCCTCTATGATAAGAATGGGATTCAAGGGCATCATATTTCGACGGGACAATGCTCCCAATTTCTGACAACGCTCACAAGCTTTGCAAAACTCATGAGTGTCCCTGAACATAGTGGGCCAATAGAAGCCGCACTGCAGAATTTTGGCCGTGGTCTTTTTTGCAGAAAAGTGACCACCACAGGCCTGTGAGTGACAGAAGGAGATGACACTCTGATGTTCATTGTCTGGCACACATCTCCTCAAGATTTGGTCTGGGCAATATTTAAACAAGTATGGATCATCCCAGAAGAATTTGCGTACCTCGGTGAAAAATTTCTTCTTATCTTGCGAAGTCCAATGTGTCGGTATGGAACCTGTGGCAAGATAATTGGCGATATCAGCGAACCAAGGTGAATGAGAGACTCTGAACAATTGTTCATCAGGGAACATGTCATTAATCTGTGTCGTCTCAAAGGAATCAGAGGGATTAAGGCGAGAAAGATGGTCAGCCACTACGTTCTCTACTCCCTTTTTATCTTTTATTTCTAGGTCAAATTCCTGGAGTAGGAGGATCCATCTTATCAGGCGGGGCTTAGCATCATTCTTAGACAGAAGATACTTAAGCGCTGCGTGATCAGTGTAAATAATGATCTTGGATCCAATCAAGTAAGACCTAAATTTGTCCAAGGCGAACACTACAGCTAAGAGTTCCTTTTCCGTAGTCAGTAATTTACTTGGGCAGGATTTAGAGTCTTACTTGCGTAATGAATAACGTAGGGTTTCTTATCTTTTCTCTGGCCTAAAACTGCCCCAAGAGCATAATCGGACGCATCGCACATAAGTTCAAAAGGAATGCTCCAGTCAGGTGGCTGTATGATAGGTGCACTAGTCAGTATGCCCTTAAGCTTAGTGAAAGCTTCTTGACATGGTTCAGTCCACTCGTATGGTGCATCCTTTTGAAGTAGATTACATAGAGGACGAGAGATGAGACTAAAGTCCTTTATGAATCTTCTGTAAAACCCGGCGTGTCCTAAGAAGGATCGCACGTCCCTTATGTTCTTGGGTGGAGGTAGGTTAGAGATAAGATCGATCTTTGCCTTATCCACCTCGATTCCTTTGGATGAAATAATGTGTCCAAGGACAATTCCCTTCTGAACCATGAAATGGCACTTCTCCCAATTAAGTACCAAGTTCTTTTCTTCACATCTTTTCAGCACACATTTAAGACTTTCCAAGCACTCGCTGAAAGATGGACCAAAGACAGAGAAATCGTCCATGAAGACCTCTAAATATTGTCCCACCATGTCAGAAAATATGCTCATCATACATCGCTGGAAGGTGGCAGGAGCATTACATAGTCCAAACGGCATCCTTCGGTAAGCAAAGGTGCCGTAAGGACATGTAAACGTAGTCTTTTCTTGGTCTTCAGGGGCGATCTCTATCTGATTATAGCCCGAATACCCGTCAAGGAAACAGTAATAGGAATGACCAGCTAACCTTTCCAAGATCTGATCAATGAAGGGCAAAGGAAAGTGGTCTTTCCTCGTGACGGTATTTAATTTCCTGTAGTCAATGCACATCCTCCAACCAGTAGCGACTCTAGTCGGCACGAGTTCATTATTGGCATTGGCTACGATGGTGATCCCGGACTTCTTAGGAACCACCTGAGTTGGACTCACCCATTGACTATCGGATATAGGGTATATGATACCCACATCCAATAGTTTAAGAACCTCGGCCTTAACCACTTCCTTCATGTTTGGATTTAGTCTACGTTGTGGTTGCCGAGCTGTCTTCGCATTATCCTCAAGATATATGCGGTGAGTACAAATCGAGGGGTCGATTCCCTTGAGGTCCGCGATTGTCCATCCAAGGGCTCCCTTATGCTCCAGGAGAGTAGATATAAGCTTACTCTCTTGTTCTTTCTCAAGGTGGGCAGAAATCACCACCGGGTATGTCTCATCTTGACCTAAGTATGCATATTTTAAATCAGAGGGCAAAGGTTTTAGGTCAAGCTTCGGTGGCTTGAGGTTAGACGGTAGAGGCACTTCATCAGTGTGGGGTAACTTTTCAAATTGAGGCCTCCACCGGTTAACTTCAAGTACCGGTACCGCATCAAGCATGGCACACGTCTCCCTAATTATGTCATCATCAAACTCGGGGAGTGGGCCAGGCACGCCTCTAGAGGATCAGAGGATAAGGTAAGGGGTGTCCTATCTTCCACGAAAGTATCGATCATGTTAATATCGTGGATATCGTCATCCTCCTCTACCCGTCTGCCAGTGTTGAAAAAGATATTCATTTCTAATGTCATATTCCCGAAAGACATACTCATGACACCATTCCTGCAATTGATAATTGCGTTTGAAGTGGCAAGGAATGGGCGACCAAGAATGACGGGAATCTGAGTGCTTGTATTGTTGATGGGTTCGGTATCCAGGATGATGAAATCTACTGGGTAGTAAAATCGATCAACTTGGACCAACACATCCTCAATTATTCCTCTTGGTACACGAACAGAGCGATCAGCCAGTTGTAATGTAGTTAAGGTGGGTTTTAATTCACCTAAACCCAACTGTTTGTATACCGAGTAGGGAATAAGATTAACGCTCGCTCCTAAGTCAAGAAGTGCGTGTCAATTCGATAGTCCCCAATTACACATGATATGGTTGGGCTACCGGGGTCTTTGAATTTTTGCGGCACATCTTGTTTTAGGATGTCACTCACTTTCTCAGTCAGGAAAACTTTCTTTTGAATATTCTGCCGTCTTTTGGTCGTACATAAGTCTTTCAAGAATTTGGCATAGGAAGGTATTTGTTTTACGGCATCAAGTAGAGGTATGTTGACCTTCACTTGTTTCAACACCTTAGAATATCCTGAGAGTTAGGAAGAGGTTTTGGTGCAACCAACCGTTGGGGAAATGGAGCAACCGGCTTCCCTTGAGGTTCCGGTTCTAACTCAAGTGGGGCATGGCTAGATCCATTTCTTTATCCACTTCCGGGTCCTTAGACTTTTCAGCCCTAACCGGAATGGTTTTGTCAATGATTTTTCCACTCCTAAGAGTGGTGATGGATTTAGCTTGCTCCATCTGATTTGAAGAGCTTGGGTCGCTAATTTCATATTGCGATTTAGGATTGGGAAGAGGTTGAGCTGGGAAGCTCCCCTTGTTCCCAATCGCATTTTCAGCCTTAAGTCCTTGTATTGCTTTTGTAAGGTCTTGAAAGGCCTGTAGCATACCCTGATTGAAAAGCTCTTGCTTTTGAAAATGTTTCAGAACCGGATCCTCTTGAGGTTTCTCTTGAGTTGGATTTTGATTTAGGAAACCTTGAGGTGTAGCGGTTTGTCCATTCCTCCAACTGAAGTTTGGATGATTCCTCCAGCCAGGATTGTATGTGTTAGAGGTGGGCCCACTAAAAGGTCTTTGGTAATTGCTTACAGCATTGGATTGCTCATTCAATACCTCTTGAAAGGCAGATATAGTTGGGCAATTCTCAGTAGTGTGAATGTTGCAACCACAAATACTACAAACAATTTCCTTGGCCTTATCCTTCTTTAATTCCATGGCCTCGAGTTTTCGAGTGAGATTGGCTACCTTGGCATTAATATCATCATCCTCTTTCAGGAGGTACATTCCACCTTTTTCTTTGGAATGAGTCGGCCTAGGCGTGGTACTCGGTCTAGGGGAGATGTCCCATGTTTGTGTGTTCTCAGCAAGTTTATCAAAGTAGTCCCACACCTCATCGACACCTTTATTCATAAACTCCCCATTACACATTGTCTCAACTAATTGGCGCATGGGAGATGTCAGTCCATCATAGAAAAAATTTGTGATGCGCCACGTTTCAAAACCATGTTGTGGGCATGAACTGACAAGATCTTTGAACCGCTCCAACATAGGAAGAATGTTTCATCTTCCCTTTGGGCGAAGTTCATGATCGACTTCCTAAGGGTGTTCGTCTTATGATATGGAAAAAACTTTTTAATGAACTCCCTTGTCATGTCATTCCATCTGCCAATAGATTGAGGACGTAATGAATGTAACCACGTCTTGGCTTTCTCTTTTAAAGAAAAGGGAAAGAGTTTTAACCTAACTGTGTCATCAGACACGTTAGGAAAGTATAGGGTAGTCATGATCTCATCGAATTCTTTCAGATGTAGATATGGATTCTCAGACTCAAGCCCATGGAATTTAGGAAGGAGTTGGATCACCCCTGGCTTGATATCCATATGTCCTGCATTCTCCTGAAAAACCATGCATGAGGGCGTACTCACCCCCGCCGGTTGTAAGTAATCTCGTAAGGTACGAGGCGGGGGTGCTTGATGCACCTCATTCTCATCCTGGACATCTTCCACCCTAGGCTGGGGTAGACGAGGTTGATTTCCAGCCATATCCTCAATTAACTCAGGGGAATTCGAGCGGTGTCTAGTCCTGCGATGGACAGTTAACCCCTCAACTAATCCTCCTTCAGTCAAGAGACGTCGAGTGTTGTCACGAGCCCACTTGGGCATGAAACACTCACAGCCCTCAATCAAATTCTAAACCTAATCCTAAGAAGGGAAATAAAAATCTAGAAAGAAAGAGAGGGTTGGAAGGAAGTTACCAAATTTGGAGTCCCTAAATTAAGAACCTGCAAAAAGAAACCAAAAAGAGATTAGTTCCTAAAAATAGAAGTTAGAAAGTTTCTAAAAAATAAAGGAAGAATGAGTTAGTTTCTAAAATTAGAAAGAGTCTCTAAAAAGGAAAGTAACTAACCTAGTTTCTAAAAAAAACAAAAGAGGAAGGTTCTAACCTAGAGTTAGAAAGTTCTAAATTAGAAATCTTAATCCTAAAATAGAAAGTAATGTGAGTTTCTAAAAAGGAAAGAATTTCTAAAATAAATGGAAACCTAAAATTAGAAAATCCTAAGAAGAGGAATAGCAGTAAACTAGTTTCTAATTTAGAAAAAGAGAAATTCCTAAGAAGGTATAAAATT
This sequence comes from Magnolia officinalis, assembly GCA_021015155.1. Classification (NCBI taxonomy): domain Eukaryota; kingdom Viridiplantae; phylum Streptophyta; class Magnoliopsida; order Magnoliales; family Magnoliaceae; genus Magnolia; species Magnolia officinalis. The sequence continues at coordinate 3,850,623 of JAJHSJ010000002.1, forward strand.
TCTAAAACAAAAGAGGAAAGTTCTTAAACTGGAAATTCTAAAAATAGAAAGTAGAATTTAGAAAGATCTTACCGAATTAGAAATTTCTGAAAAACCTACAAAACAGGAAAGTTAGTTTCTAAACAGAAAGTCTTTAAACAGAAAGTTTCTAAAAATAAAATAGGAAACAAAATTAAATTCTAAAAGAGTTAGAATTAGAAACTTGCTAAAAAGGAATCCTAGTCTAGAAATAGCAAGGAGAAGAGAAATTACCAATTTAGAAACCTATCTCAGAATCCTACAAAATAGGAAAGTTGGGTTAGTTTCTAAAAAAGGAAAATCATCTAAAATAGAAAGTTAATTAAAATATAAAATTTCTAAAAATTAAAGGAAACCTGAATTAGGAAATTCTAAAAATAAAACCTAAAAATCCTAATCTTAATCTAAATCCTAAAACCAGTTAATTTCAAAAAACGTAGCCGACAATCCCCGGCAACGGCGCCAAAAACTTGTTCACTCCCCAAGTATAGGGTTGTGATGTAGTAATAATCTCGGTAAGACCGAGGTCGAATCCACAGGGATTGAAACCTGTACGTTACCTGAAAATAACCAGATCTAGAAATAGGCTAAGATGAAATCTAAACCAATTGTGATTTGAGGAATAATGGTGAATTATTAATCTAAACTTAAGAATTCAGAGAGAGGGAAACTAGGGATTCAGAGGATCCACTTGTAGAGATCAGGAAGATTTACGCCTGCTTCATGAATCATGGAAAATTGAACTTACTTGATCTAGTTTTCAAGAGATGAAAGATATAAGAATTAGGTATGATTCCATCACAAATCCATGCCTACGAGACAAGGTAAACAACAGAACTTAGACCACTCCATAACCAATCAAAAGATATATGAGTGTTAGGAAGGATTCCGTCATCCAACCATGCCTGGGAGACAATGGTGAACAACAGGGCTTCCTAAGCCCATAATCAAAATAAGGAAAAAGGAAAACTCAAGCCATCGCAGATTTAATGTAATATCAGTCACACTAAATCATTAAAAACCAGAAGTATTCCCATTAATCAAACTAAATCAACCAAAAGTTCAGTCTAACATAATTCAGAGCCGTAGAATCTTTCCATCACGCCACAAGCTTCCCCTCTTAGCCCTAGCTAAGAGGTTTAGCCTATCATGATTGGACCAGATCTCAGGAAAATCATGATAAAAAAAAACAAACTCTAAATAAAATAAATAAACAACTACTCCCTGTCTCTCTCTCCGTTCTCTATCTCTGACTCCCTTTCCAGCCGTCCAGGATGCCAAATCCCTGCCAATGAAACTCTTTCTTATAGCAGTAGGAAGGGTCGGCTGGTGAAGAGCTGGAGTCCGTGAGAATCCTCCTTGAAAACTGCTTCTACAGCTGTTTTTACGCAGCTAACTCGTGCGCAGGAAGCAGCTTATGTGGCAAGATCGGAGCCTCCTATCTCTCTTCTTCAGATGATACTATTCAAAGAAACAACGTCTCTTAGGTTGTATTCGAGTGGCCAACACAATGGACGGTTTGGATTACCCATCCGATCATCTCCATGATCTTACAATTGATCGCAAAATTCGGACTGCGTCCGGACGAAAAACAGGGACCGCGTAATCCCTTCGCTGTGATGAAGGTGGACCCCACACTCGGTGATGCAGGAAGAATCCAATCCGTCCACTGAATTCCCCTCGCCAAACTGGTCAGGTATTACGTGCTTCCATTCACCTTCAGTGTGACCCACGAAGTTTTCATTCAGCCGTCCATCCTCCGTTTGGACAGTTAAAAAACAATCTCCGATGTATCTTAAATTTCCGTCACCTAGGTAAGGGAATTACGTATCATGCGAGTCACACAGACGGTCCGGATCAGACTTTCGGATCACGATGGTGGGCCACAAGCAAAACCCAAATCAAACAGGGAAACGCTGTTGCGTTTTTTCTGAATTAAGAAGAAGAGTCGGTCAGCGTTTGCTGACCGACTTCCGGATTTTTGGTGCACGCCCGGTGCATGTGTACACCTTATACACGTGCTGTACATGTGGGTCCAACAGAGATGTTTTTGAAATATCTGCTCCGTCCATTTATTCTGCCATATCATTTAAGCTGTCAATACCAAAGTTGAAGCAGTTCCAAATATCAGGTGGGCCCCAAATTAGAGATTAATGGGCTGATCTGTCCGTTGGACCACTTCCCGAGATCTTTAATTGCTGAAATTTAATATGTACGGTTAATTTACGGCCCCCATCACATGTATGAAGTTTCGAGTCAATCTGATGGCGGAAACCATGTGATCCTGCATTCTGCACCAATTTCAGGCCTCTTTCACGTGAACAACTTGATTTTCTCTGATCTCGGGCATGTAAATTCATCGTTCTTGGTCCCTTGGGGTCCCGTCCAATGCCTTGGTGATGTCGGAGCGTTAAATTCATGCTTTTACCGTCCTTTCCAGTCCACGCTCCTAAATTCACCTTGTATCACAAACATGATTAAAATAACCCGTTAAGCAGTGTGATGTTCATAAATCCAGATAGTAACTGGGGTCCAATATGCAATATTAGACCCTCAACATTAACGTAGAAGGATGATCGATTAAAAGTCAATGTGCCCCGACGGGCTGAACCGTAACTAATTGGCCTGAGAACACTGTCTCATGTGGTCCAACTACGACCAACAACCTACAGTTCAACTATCGGGGCCAGATTCACTCATGAACAGGTCCAACAAGGACCGCCCAAGGAATTTTGGGTAATCGGCCAATCCAAAGGGGAATATGCACATACACAGCAAACATGGAATCCTTGAATACATTTCATATATGGTAGACATGGTTTTAGTGAGACCAATGCATGAACAACAACATACAATGTTCTACCCAATATTACAGATTATAAGTGACATGTTCCAGCCTTTTCATCACATGGACAATCATAAATGTTAAGACATAGGAGTTTATCTCCCATAGATCGACATGAAACATATAATTCAGCCATACATGGAATTATTAGACCAGTATCTCAACATTCAATCAAATTTCAACACTTCATGCCTTCACTCAAGCATAGTTAGTCATAAACCAGGAAATGAACTACTATTTTTCATTTTATAGCAATCCAAGTCATCGTGCTCAGCATAGTTAACATCAAAACAGGGAATTCAACAATCAACTAGAACCAAATTGGGAAAATTTAGGTAAACGCAACCTTCGTGAGCATGCAAATGCACAAATCACAAATTGGGACATTAGGGCCAAACCGTTTCCCGACTTTTGGTTAATTTCTAGTCCATTAACCTAGATATGCAGTCCAAACGAAGATTCAGCTACATGCACTAACAATTCACCAATCACGTTTATTAAATCTACACTAAGCGCGATAATCGGCCACCTAAAGGTAATGGTCCGCACCTATTATTGGCCGGAGGTTGCTGAGATTGTCCTAGTGACCCCGGGTCTGCAAGCTCGAGGTGCCGGGGCCCTGCATTGCATAGAACGGACAAAAATTCATATACATGTTGCTAAAAATCGGAGAAATGAGGTTTAAGATCCTAATTTACCTTAGATGGATTTGGATTTCTTTCCAACCGCGGGATGCGATGAAGTTTACCGGTAAAGGAGAGGTGAGGATGCCGGGATCTTCAAAATCCAAGCACCAAGCTCACATGCACATCAAGGTGGGCCTTTTTCTTTCCTCCTCCCCTCTCTCACTCTCTCCTTCTCTCTCTCTCTCTCTCTCTCTCTCTCTCTCTCTCTCTCTCTCTCTCTCTCTCCTCTCTTTCTTAGCTGCTGAGAAATGGGTTTTGAGAGAGAGGGCAACTCTTTTATGCCCAGAATTATTTCAGCTAACCCTGACGTTTTGGGTAATTCCGCAAATAGCCAAGTGGGGCCCATATCAGGTTATTGGAGCTACTCTGATGGACCCTTGGCCCATCTAATTCATGGAACATGTGCCCTATGGCCCGATGAAGGGTTGGGCAAAGTTTGATCGTAAGTGGATGCGTGATTTTTTCGCAGCGATCCGATTTGCGATCAACGGTCACCGTTCCACGATCAACGGCCAAATTTTGTAGGTAAGGGCCTGGAATTATTCCAACCTTCGGTGTGAATTTAGAAGAGATCCGACGGCTGAAATGCCTGGACTTGCTGACTCAAGCGGCAGGCCCAATTTGATTAAATTTCAGGATTTCCTTAGGCCTAGCGATTCACGGTTTGCAAGTGTCGGTAGGACAGCATGGTTCATCCATTTCTGGGCATCCTCTGGGCCTGACATCCACATGGGACCACAAGCCCAGCGAGACCCAAGACCTGTTAAGGTTTCAAGAATTTTTGGTCCTTCCTCGTACGATACATGGCCTATATAGGGCAGTCACCAAGTATAGTGGGGCCATCTGGCTCTACAGCCCGAGCTCAGCCCAGACATGATTTGACTTAATCGCATCAGTGGGTAAATTTGACATTAATTAGTTCGTAATAGGCCCGCTGTTCACACTCCAAGTATAAGGTTATGATGTAGTAATAAACTCGGTGAGACCGAGGTCGAATCCCAATGGACTGAAACCTGTACGTAATCTGAAATTAAGTAGAACTAGAATTAAACTAAGATGAAATCTAAATCGATTGTAATTTGAGGAATACTGGTGAAATAATTATCTAAAACTTAAGGAATTTAGGGAAAGGAAACTAGGAATTCAGAGGATCCACTTGTAGAGATCAGAGAGATCTTATGCTTACTTCAAGAACTCAACTAGACTTAGAGTCTCATCTTCATCCAGTTGGAGGGTGTAACCATGAAAATCAAACTGAACTTCCTTTGATATAGTTTTCAAGAGATGAAAGATATATGAATTAGAATGGATTCCATTACCAAACCATGCCCAGGAGACAAAGTAAACAACATAATTAAACTAATTAATAACCAATTAACATGATATGAAGGTTAAGAAGGGTACCGTCATCCGACCATGCCCAGAGACGATGGTGAACAACAGGGCTTCCTAACGTCATAAACATAAAAAAAGAAAGGAACATGCTCAAAGCTATCACAGACTCATTGTAATTTTAGTCACAACAGACCATTAAAAACTAAAAACATTCCCTTAATTAAACTAAAATCAACATCAGTTCAGTCTAAACAAAAGGCACAAGCAAGAAGTCTCCCATCATGCTACAAGCTTCACCTTTTAGCCCTGGCTAAGAGGTTTAGCCTAGCATGACGATAAAGCTAAACATCTTCAATAAAATCAAAATCAAAATCAAACTCAAAGGAATACTATCTTTCTCTGCCTGCTCCACGTTCAAGCCGAGCTCCCTGGATCCCAGTATCCCCCTTTCTCTCATGCTCTCTCTCTCTCTCTTTTTTTTTTTTATAGAAGAGAACAGTTGGTGGAAGAACTTCATGCGTGCGTTTTCTTTATGCAGCGTAGTAGGCATGCGTTTTCTTTATGCACAACAGCGTACGAAACAGAGCTTACGCTGGTGTATTGGTGGAGCCCTTTGTTGATGTCAGAGGTGAAATCCAGTCCGTCCATTGGAATCACATCGAAAAACAATTCAGACCTAATTGGTTTTGGGTCAAAACCATGGTGGCCCACAGTTTATTTTGTTACACCATCTATTCTGCGTTTGGAAGATCAACAGCCGCCTTCGCTTCATTTCGTGATTCCGACACCAAGGCCTGAGTGAGAGGGACCTTGGGCTCCTAATGGACGGTTCAGATCGGAACTTTGATGTGTGATGGTGGCCCACAAGAGTTGACCGCAACTCCCTGTTACGAAACAGAGTCGCAAGTCGACCCTGTTAATTGCGTTGGTCTGTTTCTTGAAGTCAAGTGGAAAATCCACTCCGTCCATTGGTTTCAGGACGAAAAACCATCCGGACTTGCTCGGTTTTGGATCCAAACTGTGGTGTCCCATGAGATTGTAACCCAGCCATCCAGCCTGCGTTTAAACAGAGATCTACGCGTATATTCACGCATGGGACCAAAAGGACACCTAGGCGTTGGTCTTGGCCGTATCCTGAGACAGGTGAACGGTTCAGATCATCGAACCAGATGATGAGTGGGCCCCACTACTGAAAAATGGACGGACAGCGTCCGTCCGCTGTTCCATCCGCTGTTCCTGCGCAGGAAGAAGACAGGTCAGCCCGTCTTTGACCAGGCTGACCGTCCGGTGCACAATCAGTGCGTGTGCACTATCTACCCGCACTGTATATGTAGGGTCCAGTGTGATGCTTGAGAGAAATCCATACCGTTTATCCATTTTGTCGCCTCATTTAAGGCATTGAGTCCAAAATTGAAGAGTATTTAGAGATCAGGTGGTCCCCACTTAAGGATTTAAGGGGCTGATCTGTCCACTGGGCTACTTCTATAGGGATCCGATGGCTCAAATTTGACATGTATGGTTCATTTATAGTCTTCAGGCCATGTATGAAGTTTCGAGCCAAACGGATGGTGAAAACCCTATGATCTTGTAGTTTGGACCAATTTCGGGCCACTTGAGCTTCGGTTTCTCAATTTTCTCAGATATCTGACGTGTAAATCCATCAATCTTGGTCCCCTAGAGTCCGTCCCTTGCCTTGGTGAATTCTGAGTGTTAAATCCATGCTTTTAGTACCCTTTTCAGTCCACATTTATAAATCCACCTTGCAACACAAACACGATTAAAATAGGGCGTTAAACAGTATCATGTTCGTAAATCCAAGTAATAACTGGGGTCTGATATGCAATATTTGACCCTCAACACCCGCATGTGCGATCAAATTATCTGATCCTGCTTCGGCTCGTACGTGCGCCTCATGACACTATTCTCCTTTGGGGCGGGGCGTTACAATCTCCCCCTTTATAAATAAATTTCGTCTTCGAAATTTGCACCTATTCATATTGCTTGAGTAGGTTGAGATAGTGTTTGCGAACTTCAATTTCTGTCACCCAAGTGGCTTCTTCTTCTCCGTGGTGCGTCCATAATACATTCACTAATAGGATCACTTTATTTCGCAACACTTGCTCCTTCTTGTCCAGAATCCTGGTGGGCTTTAGAATATACTTGGCGTTGTCCTTGAGTTCCACGTGCTCCCATCGGATAATATGTGAAGGGTCTGGAACATACTTATTAAGCATAGAGACGTGAAACACATTATGTACGCCGGTGAGTGGAGTAGGCAAGGCCAGACGATATGCAACCGGTCCTATCCGATCCAAGATCTGAAAAGGGCCGATATATCGCGGGGTTAGTTTCCCCTTTTTACCAAAATGCATAACTCCCTTCATTGGCGAAAATTTCAAAAATACATGGTCTCCTGCTTGGAACTCTAAATTTCTTCGTCTTGTATCCGCATAACTCTTCTGCCTGCTCTAGGCCGTCAATAAGCGTCGTCTGATAATTTCAATCTTTTTAGTGGTCGTTTGCACTAAATTAGGCCCCAACAAGCTTTTCTCGCCAACTTCAGCATTGCAATGTGGAGCTCGACATGGGCGTCTATATAAGGCCTCGTAAGGCGCCATGCTGATGTTAGCTTGGAAGCTATTATTGTAGGTGAACTCGGCGTAAGGGAGGCACTCATCCCAACTGTCCAAGAAATCTAATGCACACGCTCTCAACATATATTCTAGTATTCAGATCACCCGTTCCGTCTGTCCATCAGTCTGTGGGCGGAAAGCGGTGCTGAGCTTCAACTTAACTCCCATGGCTTCTTACATTCGGGTCCAGAACATCGAGGTGAATAGTGTGTCTCGGTCCGACACAATTTCTAAAGTGACGCCACGGAGCCGAACTATTTCCTTGACATATAACCTGGCTAAGTCGTCAACGGAGTATGAAGCTTGGATAGGGAGAAAGTGAGCCGATTTAGTCAATCGGTCGACGATCACCCAAATTGAATCATGCCCTTTCTTTGTTCTAGACAACCCCGAAATAAAATCCATAAAAATGTAGTCCCATTTTCATTTGACAAGTGGCATGGGCTGTAGGAGACCTGGTGGTCGATGATGCTCGACCTTGACTTGCTGACACGTAAGGCGCCGAGATACAAAGCCAGCTATCTCTCTCTTCATGTTATCCCACCAGTAATTGCGCTTGAGGTCCCTGTACATCTTGGTACTTCCAGGGTGTATAGCTAGCTAAGAGTTATGGGCCTCAGCTAGCAGTGCTTCTTTCAGCTTAGGATGGTCTGGGACACAAAGGCGGCCCTGAAAGCGTAAGCCTCCATCAGTGTCGATTCTCCATTCGGAATCGCTTCAGACGGCCGCAAGTTCTATCATCTTTAGCAACAATTCATTGCCCTTTTGAACCTTAATGATCTGACTGTCGATCATAGGTTGGGTGTGAATATGTGTAACGACTTCATACGGTTCTTCTATTTTCAATTTCAGCTCGAAGTCCCGCACAAACTCTACCATATTTCATTCTTCCACCATTAATGGAGCCATAAACTCTACAGTCTTCTTTCGGTTCAAAGCGCTTGCCACCAGGTTGGCTTTACCAGGATGGTAAGAAACCTTGAATTTAAAATCCTTTAAGGTCTCCATCCAGCGGCGTTGCCTTATGTTTTGATTTCTCTGGGTGAAGATATATTTGAGGCTCTTGTGGTCACAAAAGATCTCAAATTCTTCCCAATAAAGATAATATGTAACGCCCTGAAAATCGGGGGTCGAGCATAAACTCAACTCCCGAGTTCCAGAACATCACTTATGCAACAAAATGAATGATGATTGAATGTTGACTGTATTCGTGCATTGAACATGAGTGAGATTAAGCCAAAACAGCATATCATACTCCAGAGACAGTTAAATTTGCAAGCGGAAGACTGTGATAGATAGATAAAATATATAACCTATGATGAGTCTCCAGAGTGTGATAACATTACCAGGTTAAATAAATACAAGTGCAGTTCTAAAATATACCAAATGTGAGGAAGTGTAATGTCTCTTATCCCAAGTACCATAGCCCCGTCAATACACTATCAGGTCTTTATTGACCCGTCAGAGAGATACAGATAGGAGAACTCCTCCTATCATCATAGAAGTAGTCCGGCTCTGCTTTACAAACATCGCCATCACCTGAAACTCAACAAATCTGGTTGGTGTGTACAACACCGTCCCGTAACATGGGAGTGAGTGATCAACTCAGTGGAACAGTAAAGCATAGGTTAACATGTTATCAACTCAGTCAAGCAGTAATGATAAAGCCGTACAATCAAACAATTCTAACTACTCTTATTTAATGCAAGTATGAAATGACATGATGTATGCCCTTGCCAAACCACCCTCATGCGACATCATCTTACGTTCGCGAATGCTTAACTCCCTCAGTGCGCCACGTCTACTAAGCACATGCGGTGCGATGGTGATCATGATTACTGAGTTATTATTAGTTCATTTCAAACAGCAGTATTGGGAAACTAAGGTACCTCCCTTGTATCATTCCCAAACATGATCCATTCTAGGGTCGTCAATTTTAGTTAATCTCATACGATATTATGGTTTGAGAGGCTTAGCGAAGGCATCACAAATGGCTCGTCACCCGTCAGCACGGATACAGATCTCACCGTATGCGGCTCAATTGCTGACCGTCAGCTCGAGTACAGGTCTCACCGTACTCGGCTCAATCACTAGCCGTCAGCTCGAGTATAGGTCTCACCATACTCGGCTCCACTCATACTCTAGTCGCTGTGAAAGACTCGTCGCCAATCACAGATCTCGGAGTATACTCGAAGATACTACAGAGGACTCGTCGCCCGTCAGCACGAGTACAGGTCTCACCGTACTCGGCTCTCGCCGTAAGTATCGACAGCTCGAATACAGTGTCTCATACCACCATATTCGGCTCATGAGTCTGGTTGCGCAATGGTCACTACAGGGAGGCACATGGCCCCAGCGTAGGCCGACAGCTCGACCACGGTGTCCCATACCACCATGCCCGGCTCATGCGTCTTAGCGGATCGAGGTACCATGGTTAAAAGGGGGTTTCACTGGTAAGTTTGGTACCCTAGGTTCAAGCAGTAGCGTCCAAACAGGGTGAACATGCATAAGGCAGATCGGGTTACTTGACGAGCTCGACTAGCACGATCGCCCGTTGAGCTGCACGACATGAAGTGCATAAACAACTTCGTGTGGCCTAGCCACTGCCGACAGGCAACGCACGATTCGAGTTCATCGAACACATCCCACGTGGCAAATGAATCTCAGCCACGAGTTCAATCCCGTTACCGATTGCCTGGGCCATAATCATAGCCCCAAACACAATCAATTGCAGATAGGTAAAGCAGTAATGGATCAAGATTCAACTCATACAGTCAAGGTCTGGTATTATCCGTTTAGGGCTGCCAGGGCTGTTGCACGCACTCGTTGCTCCGCTCCCCCATCACCCATGACGGATCATACAACGTAAATATAGATTTAAACATATGCATTACATAGTTAAAATCATAAAGCAGTTGAGCATGTTATGAATCACAACACAAGCATGAGTTTGTACATGTTCAATTCCTAATCACACAACTATCAAAGGAGATCATACACATAGTTAAAAGAGGTTGAGAATCATATCTCAACATCCTTTTACATTACAATTTGCTAACTACTACTCACTCAGACATTTCAAGATACACTTGAACTACATACATCACATACATGACATATGTCGATCACATAGGCATTAGGCCAAATCCTTTCACTAGGGAGTTGCCCCAATCATAACACGCGTACACCCACGACGGATAGTCATGGCAAGCAGGAATCCAAGTTCCATATTCATTCAGCCATTTCCACAAACACTTGGGCCACACATTTTAGCATATATAGTGTATATTGGCCGTGGCGTGATTTAGGGCAAATCCTTTCGTCAAAGGGGTATCGCCAATACAACAATCATGAATCCATGACAATTAGTCATGGCGAGCACGAATGAGAATTCCATACTCATTCAGTCATTTTCACCAACACTTAGAATACACTATTACAACATACATGGTGTATGTTAGCAAGACATGTATTAGGGCTATCCTTTAGCCAAACGAGTATTTTATCCATGTATAATATATTACTACAACAAATAATCATGGTAAATACATCTCCAAAATTTATACGTATACAGTATTTTCTAGAATACGCAATTTCAACATACATAGTGTATATAAGTAAAACATGTATTTAGGCGAATCCTTTTGCCAAATAAGTATTTTATCCATATATCGTATATCCATATAACAAATAAACATGTCAAACACATTTCCAAAAAATATACGTATACGGTATTTTCTACAAATACCTAGAATATGTAGAATTCCATATTTTTCATCTTTAATCGAAACGGAAAATAGACAACACTTTGTACATGTGCAATTACATGCAGATCATGAATCTATCATTATCTGACATTGAAAGTGTTGAAAATCATAACCTATACACCTAAAGTCCGCACCTTTTGTCGTAGAATCGCAACGGAATCGATAGGTTTGCTAAGCTTCCGTATTCGGTAGTTCGGCAACCTATAGAACGAAATAGGTTAGCTATTTCACAACCTACAACAGTCTAAACCCCAAAACAGATTAGGGTTAGGGTTTCTTACCTAGAAACGACGCTGAAAACGCCGAAAAAAGCGTCAAGAAAGGGATGGTGCAGCCCGTGTGGTGGCAGGGAATGATAGTAGGGAGATCCTCCCACTTCTCCCTCACTTTCTCTCTCTTTTCCCTCTCTCAAATCCCAAATTCGTATGGCTGCCATTAGAGAGGGTTTAAGGTCCTTATATAGTCTCAAAACTCACCGAAATAGACTCCTGTTCAAGGGTTACTGCTAATATAGGTATTTCGTCACTTTTCCAGCTCAAAAGAGAGGTTCCGGTGGCTCTCCTTGAGTCAAACGTCAGACTTAAGCTCACCACACATGGATCTATGTGAGATTACGTTTTCGACTCGATCGGATTCCCAGATCGCACGTGGCCGACCACTTTCAGTTCAACGGTCAGTGGGCCATGATCCGAAATTCCAAGTACATGTAAATGTTCTTGAAATTTTGCCTGATCCGAGGGTGTAATTTGGTCTGATTCTGATGGTCTGGTTGCTTAATACTGATGCGCAAGCGAATGGTGCCAGATCACTATTCCAGATATTTATTTTGTAAAGGAATAGTGTTTTTCACACTCCCTCGCTCCGGATCCAAACGAATGGCCGTGGGACATCGGCTGGACCTGATTTTTGAGATGATTGTCAAGCCCAGCGAGGCGGTCCTAGTTCCTTAACTTCGTGTTAATCGGACTTCCGACGTGCGGTCCAGATCCGATACGGAGTTTCGAGATGCTCCCGAGGGCAGCTGGGTAATGAGATTGATCCTAGATTATAGGGTACTATAGCATCGATGATTCTACAAGTTTTGGGTCTTGCAGATCATGTTTAAAGCGATTGGTGCTAATTTCACAGGTACTCTAGTTTAGCACTAGCTAATTCTTGCCTAATTTCTAAAGGATTTAGTCCTGTATGATTTCTGTCTGAGGTGGTACCTGGGCCTTTATAGTTTGTGTATAAAGTGATCCAAGTTATACTACTTAGCTAGTTTAGGATAGTGTCTAGGATGAAAGTGCTTAGAAGAATTGAAAGAATAAGGTAGTGAAGGGTGAGATTTGTGAAGGAAATGGGTTCAGAAGCGATTTTAGACTGTGGGGTTCAGTTCTGACGAATTAATAAGGTGTTAGGAGCAACCCATTGCCTAAGGACGTCTAATCCCAAGTTGGCAAAAATCCGGGATGTTACATAATACCTCCATAATTTCAAGGCAAATATAACTGCAGCCAATTCCAAATCTTGAGTGGGGTAATTTTCTTCATGCTTCCTCAACTGTCGAGAAGCATAAGCAATGACTTTGTCCTTCTACATAAGGACACAACCTAACCCCAAGCGAGACGCATCAGTAAAAATGATATACTTGACCCCTTGCTCAGGAAGAACGAACACTGGGGCCGACGTTAACCTTTCCTTCAACTCCTTGAAGGCTACTTCTGCCTTCTCATTCCAGGAAAAATTGAGGTCCTTCATGGTAAGTTAGGACAAAGGTCGGATGATTTTCGAAAAGTCTTTGATGAACCGGTGGTAGTATCCCGCCAAGCCCAAAAACCTCCTGACTTCCGTGACTGAGCTCGGTCAATTCCAATCTTATATCGCCGCTACCTTGGGCAAGTCCATGGAGCTGCCTTTTTTAGACACCACGTGGCCTAAGAATTTGACTTCTTCTTTCCAGAAGTCACACTTCCAGAAATGCGCGTACAACTTGTTTTGTTTGAGCGTTTCTAGGACCGCTAGTAGATGTTCTTCATGTTCCTTGCGACTCTTGGAATATATCAGAATGTCATCTATGAATACGATGACAAACCGATAAAGAAAAGGTCTGAAGATTCTGTTCATTAGGTCCATGAACATAGCCGACGCATTCGTGAGTCCAAAAGGCATGACCAAGTACTCATAATGCCCAAAGCTGGTCCTGAACGCCATCTTTGGCACATCTTCCGCTCTAATCCACAGTTGGTGGTACCCGGATTGTAGGTTGATCTTTAAGAAGTTCCGGGCACCTCTCAATTGGTCGAATAGATCATCGATTCGAGGCAGAGGGTATCTGTTCTTTATGGTGACCGGGTTCAGCCTTCGGTAATCAATGCATAATCGCAGGGAGCCATCCTTCTTTCTTACGAAGACGACTGGGGCTCCCCATGGGGACACACTGGGTCGGATGAAACCTGTGTCCAAGAGTCCGTCAATTTGAACTCGGAGTTCCTCCATTTCATACGGAGGCATCCGATAGGTTGAGAGAGAAATGGGCATAGTGCCCAGCACCAGATCAATGGTGAAGTCAATCTCCCTTCGGGGAGGGAGTCCCGGAATGTTCTTAAACACATCAATGAAGTTGCTCACTATGGGGGTGCGAGTTAGTGAAGTCTCTTCACAACCTTCTTCTAGAGATGCGTAACAGAGGATTCGTTGTGGGTAGCTGACCTGAACCGTAAATGTAAAAGGAGAGCTATCGTCTTCATATATTGTCACTGTTCGGTCATCGCAGTCGATCTTGGCTCTCATTGTGGAGAGCCAATTCATACCCAAGATTATGTCATAGTGGAAGACCTTCGTGACTATGAGATCCACGAGTATCCTTTTCTTCCCAAGTCTACGGGACAACCTCGGCAGATGGATGTAGCTTCAGTGAAGGTTCCGGCTACCGCTATAATTCTTACTCCCGATATGGGAGCAGTTGGTAGTCCTAAATTCTTGACAGTTGTGGATGATATAAGTGAAGTTGTGGACCCAGTGTCCACAAAAAGAAAAGCAGGGGTACATTGAACATGGGCCATAACCTCAAATGCTGTAGGAGTAGTCGTGGCTGCATTAATGCCCTCGGCCGTCAAAGCGTGAACCTGGGCTTGCTGAGGTTGGTTAGGCTGATGTGTAGGTCGAGGAGGCGGCTTAATCTGAGGGGTCGATGACCTACGTACCTGCTGAGATGGGCCCGCGGCACGTTGAGAGGGAGCCGGCGATGCTAGCTGCGGTGGGCGGCTCATACGCTGTGGGGGTACATATCCGTGATCTCTCATTCTTGAAAAGCAGTAGGCCTCTGAATGGCCCACCTTTCGGCAATACCCGCACACACGGTCGGGACGGGTGTATGCGGGTGGAAGAGGCATGTGTTGGGGAGGTGGATTGGGTGGTACTCTTCTTCCTGATGAGGACGAGGATTGTCCTCCAGCTGTTCCTCGGGACTTGGCTTGTATATGTTCCTGAGAAACCCTTTCGCCATCCTGCTTCGACCGCAGGGACATTTCTACCAATTCCGTATAAGTCTGAATATTCACACAACACATTTTAGTGCGAATCCCGACTACCAATCCCTCGGCAAAGTGCCTCATATGGGTTTCTTCATCAGCTACGATCCTTGGGGCGTATCGAGACAGTTCGGTAAACCGGTTCTCATACTCGGCCAACAACATACCTCCTTGCTGGAGGCGCAAAAACTCGTTCTCCGTTTCTATCCGATACGTATGTGGAAAGTACTTCTGGAAGAACCATGTCTCGAAGTCCTCCCAGGTCCATACAAATTTTTCAGGGACGGTCCTCAATACACTGTCCCACCAAATGTCATCCTCCTTCTCGAACAAGTAGGATATCAATTCCACCTGTTCAGCTTCCGAGCAATGAAGAGGCTGGATCACCTTTGTAACCCGGTTTAGCTAGCTCTCGGCCTCCTCGGGTCTGTGAGTGCCATAAAATGTGGGTGGTCTTAGGCTTTGAAAGCGCTCGAAAAGATTGTACGGCGCGGCTGATGTCCCAACTTATCCAGGTGATGGTGCATTCATATTGTGGGCCATAACTCCTACCAAAGTGTGCAGTGACTGTTGTTGCTGTTGCATCACTTGTAACATTTGCTCCATAGTGCCCCCGACTGGGGCGGTCTGGTACGTAGCAGTCTCACCCTGGTTTGGTGGCGCCTTTGGAAGTTGGTTCGGTATCTCATTGTCCATATCAAGTTGACTAGCTCCGCCCTGACTATCGGGCAATTCATTTGGGGCAAGTCGCTCACGATCGTCTCTCCCGTCCAGGTCTAGGTGGACAAGACGAATGTCGCCTTGGGGTCTTATTGTCCTGAAAGACAGTTTCTCAACACTTACATACCAAATATCCACAGACGCAATGTACAATCTTCACGAAGTTAGAGCAATATCACACGTGTATCATTAGTTCTCCAACTATTCCACACATTACTAAAACAAAAACAACTTCATGCATTTCATTAAACAAAATTTGTCACTGTTACATATGTTAAGGCATTACATGTATAATGACAGAGGATGCATGACTACTTGACTGAACACAGAAACTTTAAAACAGGCGAAACAAATGCAACTAAACTGAGCCTATCCAAGGCTATTACAAAAAGAGAGACAAACACATCCTTACACTTTTATTCCTCCAATTCTGATGACGGTGGAGGTGCTCCCTTGTCCTGCATGCAACACATAATCTCCTTCAGTATACGGGACATCTTCTTCAGCTTCTTCATTGTACTCTCCTGATTTTCCTCCATCTTGGCTAGGCGGGCTCGAGGGTAACCCGGTCTTGGCGCTCAGCATGAGCTGCAGGAGGCTCCCAGTCAGAGTCCCAGGGCTCAATTTCTTCTTCCTGCTCTTCATCCTCGCTTTCTTCTTCCTCTTCAGTCTCTTCTTCAGTCTCATCCCCAAGTTCTTCCAGTCGGACCATTTGCTGCTTAGGTCCCATCTTCATGTTGTTAAGAGTGTTTTCATCGATGAATCAGATGGGGGCAAGATGGTCAATCTGCTGCCTGAACCCATAACTATGGGCAATCTTGCAAATTAGTCGGCTGAATGGGAGGGACTGATTCTCCCGAATAGATTGCGCCGCCTTCACAATCTGGGTCAAGACAAAAGTAGGCAGGCAAACCTTATCTCCTTATCCTAATCAATACAGGAAGTCCACCATAAATTTAGTGCACTCCATGCGGTTGGTCGACCTGGGATACATGTTGTATGTGCATATGTGGTGGAGCAGGTGATAGTCGGGGGTCATGTACGTCAGTTTGAGGCTATTTTCTCGCCTCCATTCAACTAGTCGGCTACATAAGAAGCACGTGCGGTGGTCTCTTTCCTGTTTCTCAGTGAGGTTACTCTCACTGGCATGGACGATGCCACGTTCCACTCTAAGGATGAGGGCAATGACATCAACATCAACCCTAGCTTCATGTTTGCCCAGGGGAATGATGAACTGAAGAGGGTCGAGGGTCGGGTCCCTCATGTGCATGTAAAAGGTTCGCACGAGCTCCTCACCAACGTGAACTTCCCCTCAAACACTGGACCCCAGCCATTTACTAGAAGGTGGTCGATCACCGGATATTCGCTAAACAACTTCTCATCTACATGAGCTTCAAATACAACTTTATGGTGGCAAAACTTACCGTGCTCAATGCTCGCCGGTAGTGATCTTTCCATTGGAACTTAGGGATCAAGATCCCGCTTCAACCTTCGTTCGACGTTCAGACCCGTACCAGAGCTCGACTTCTTCCGGGATTCTCTCGGTCGGCTTGGCCCAGCTTCATTCGAGGCCGCTCGCTTCTTCCCCATTAGGGAGAGAAGCATAGAGATGGAAAAGATGGAGGTTACCATTTTAAGGAAGACCATGGAAGTGAGAGTGTTTATGGAATGGAGGGATTTCAAGGAAAGGGAAGTTTTGAAGCCCTAGAATGAGGATTGGAGCTCAAATGGATGATAATAGGGATGTTCAAAGAGGGTTTAGGAAGATTGAGGTTGAATGAGAGTTAGAAATGGAGCATGTAAAGGAGAAAAATGGCCCTAGGAGTCTAGAGAGGAGGATTTGGGAGTGACAAAGGGTTTGGGATGGGTTTGGAGGAGTGAAAATGAGTTGAAAGGGGGTAAAATAGGGTTTAAAGGGGTGTAGGGCCGTGTAGAGGGGACCCCCGCACGTGGGAGGGACCCACATTGTTGGGCCGGAGGCGGCGCGTCGCCGATGTGGCGGTGCCGCCGCGGCACTCTGGAACTGGCGATGGTGCGCCACTGATGTGGTAGTGCGTCGTCGCCCTCCGGAGGTTCCGGCGTCGCCGCCATTGTTCGGTGGTGGCCACCCCCCTGGGGTTGGTGTTTTCGCTCCGTGGGATCCGTTTAGCCTCTTCGTTGGGTATAGTCCATGTACTGCAGTTCAGGGGCCATTTTCTGCCTAGATGGGAGTTCTCAAGCTGGGAACACTGGCCCAGGTGGTTTAGATTTGATATAGACACATCCTTGGTTCGTCCTAGCTGGGATCAAACTAATCCAGCGTCAAATGGGACCGTTAAATTCATAAACTGGATTATAGAAGTCCTCTAAGCCACTTAGGCAGCCGAGACTTATGTTATTCATTCCTGGTCAGTTCAGGCCGTCTAGTCTCTAGTTAGAAGTGATTTAATTCACTTCATATAACTTAAATTTTATACTTAATACCCTAGGCTAGCTTACAGGGGTCGATCTTGTCATTTAAACGAAACCCCGGGATCTTAGTATTATTTCTAAATTCGGTCACTCCGTCCTAAGTCAGAGTGCGTCGCGTTGAACCTATTACCCTAGGCTCAGTTTAATCCAAATCATGCTCTGATACCAACTTTGTAGCACCCTGAAATTCAAGGACCGAGTAGCAACTCGGCTCCCGAATTCCCGAGTGCCACGTGTGCAATGATGAGTCACAAATGCATACAGTTAACAGGCATTAACAAGCAATGAAGAATTAAGCTAAGCATGTTTAATACTAATTATGTAAATGAGTTCCAAGTGCCACTAAACCAGATAAAATTCTATCATAAATCCATAACCATCATAAACAACCCAATAAATCCAAGTATCATCATCCAAGGATCTAATCTCATATACATATCACACCCCAAATGATCAGGGCTCGGGCCCAGTCCCGCCGTCATCCACCTCGCTAACAAGGTCTGCCAAAATCCTGGTAGTACACTCGTTTCTCGTCGTCGTCGGCACCGACATCGTCCAACGCATGCTGCTCTAAGGTACCTGCATCTATATCAGATTCTGGTTAGTGTTTTA
Source organism: Magnolia officinalis (assembly GCA_021015155.1). Classification (NCBI taxonomy): domain Eukaryota; kingdom Viridiplantae; phylum Streptophyta; class Magnoliopsida; order Magnoliales; family Magnoliaceae; genus Magnolia; species Magnolia officinalis. The sequence goes on from JAJHSJ010000002.1 coordinate 3,869,202, forward strand.
GAACACCGTCCCAGAGTGGGAGTGAGTGATCAACTCAGTGGTACCATTAGTAATAGGCCGCACAAATTATCATGCATAGAATACTGTTTATAATCAGCAAACAGCATAGAACCCTAGATACTGTTGTTAATGCAAATGCATGGTTATGATATGATGCATGCTCCTCACCACCAACACTCCTTCAAGCGACGATATCTCACGTTTGCAATGATCAATACTCCCTCAATTTGGGTCCTCGACTACATAATCGCCACAATAATAATGCAATGTCATGAAATATGTTAGGCTGGTTGGTTAATTAAGTTCATTCATCCAGCGGGTTGGGGAAACTGGAATACCCTTAGGGGGCGTTTGGCGCATGGTATTAGATGGGATTAGGTGGGATGGAATTGCATTTGGTCTTGTGCCAATTCCACTCAATGTTTGGGAAGAATGGAAAAGCTTAGAATTAGATTAGATGGAATTACATTGAGTCCTGTGTCAATTCCACTCAATGTTATCAAGTTGTGAAAGTCCCACCATGATGTGTGGGCTATATCCACACCGTCCACCCATTTTTCGAGATCATTTTAGAGCATGGGTCAAAAAATCAGGTAGATCTAAAGCTCAAGTGGACCCCACCATAGAAAGCAGTGGGGATTGGATACCTACCGTTGAAAACTTCTTTGGGGCCACGTAAGTTTTGGATCTGCCTCATTTTTAGGCCCATGTCATAAAATGAGGTTACAAAACAAATGAACGGTTTGGATATAACACATATGTGTTATTCTCAATAGTTTCAAATGATGGTGGGTATATCCATTCAATGTACCATTGTATTACAAACATAGCATGGAATTAAGCTTATCGCGTGGTAACAGGGGACAATCCCTGCCATATGTAATAATTACATTTTTTTAATCCCATCCCACCTAATCCTTCCCAATACCATGCGCCAAACATCCCCTTAGTAGAGTTATTGCCCTAACCCAATCGCGCGACTCAGGAACCGTGGTCATGTGACTCTCGCGACCCTTAGCCCTATATGGGGTCGTCAAACCTGAAAAGAAGTATAATCACCGACGTAAACAATTAGGACTTAAATGTCCTACTCGCGGTCACTATGGGGAGGTCGTCACCCCAGAACAGGCCGACAACACGGGCACAGTGTCCCATACCACCGTCCCCGACTCACGAGTTTAAGTGCTCAATGGACACTACGGAGATGCTCGTCACTCCAGCGTAGGCCGACAGCATGGGCATAGTGTCCCATCCACCATCCCCGGCCCATGAGTCTTGTGGGCCGTACATAACAATTTGAAGTGGGTGCAATGGTCTTAGGGTACTTTGGGTTCATACGAGCATGAGCAAACATGGTTAACGTAGAAGGATGGTCGACTAAAAGTCAATGTGCCCGGACGGGCTGAACCGTAATTGGTCGGCCTGAGAACACCTTCTTGTGTAATCCAATTATGGCCAACAACCTACATTTCAACTATTCGGGCCAGATTCACTCACGGACAGGTCCAACAAGGACCGCCCAAGGAATTTCGGGTAATCGGCCGATCTAAAGGGGAATATGCACATACACAACAAACATGGAATCCTTGAATACATTTCATATATGGCAGGCATGGTTTTAGTGAGACCAATGCATAGACAGCAACATACAACGTTCTACCCAATATTACAGATTATAAGTGACATGTTCCAGCCTTTTCTTCACATGGACAATCATAAATGTTAAGACACCAGAGTTTATCTCCCATAAATCGACATGAAACATATAATTCAGCCATACATGGAATTATTAGACCAGTATCTCAACATTCAATCAAATTTCAACACTTCATGCCTTCACTCAAGCATAGTTAGTCATAAACCAGGAAATGAACTACTATTTTTCATTTTACAGCAATCCAAGTCATCATGCTAAGCATAGTTAATAGCAAAACAAGGAACTCAACAATCAACTAGCAACAAATTAGGGAAATTTAGGTAAATGCAACCTTCATGAGCATGCAAATGCACAAATCACAAATTGGGACATTAGGGCCAAACCCTTTCCCGACATTTTGTTAATTTCTAGTCCATTAACCTAGATATGCAGTCCAAATGAAGATTCAACTAACACGCACTAACAATTCACTAATCGCGTTTATTAGATCTACACTAGCCGTGATAACCGACTACCTAAAGGTAATGGTCCGCACCTATTCTTGGCCGGAGGTTGCTGAGATTGTCCTAGCGACGTTGGGTCCGCAAGCTCGAGGTGTCGGAGCCCTGCATTGCATAGAACGGATAAAAATTCATATGCATGTTGCTAAAAATCAGGGAAATGAGGTTTAAGATCTTGATTTACCTTAGATGGGTTGATATTTCTCTCCAACTGCGGGATGCGATGAAGTTTACCGGTAGAGGAGAGGTGAGGGTGCCGGGATCTTCAAAATTCAAGCACTAAACTCACATGCACATCAAGGTGGGCCTTTTTCTCTCCTCCTCCCCCCCCCCCCCCCCCCTCTCTTTCTCAGCTGTTGAGAAATGGGTTTTGAGAGAGAGGGCAACTCTTTTATATGCCCAGAATTATTTCAGCTAACCCTGACGTTTTGGGTAATTCCCCAAATAGCCAAGTGGGGCGCATATCAGGTTATTGGAGTTACTCTAATGGACCTCTGACCCATCTGATTTATGGAACATGTGCCCTATGGCCCGATGAAGGGTTGGGCAAAGTTTGATCACAAGCGGATGTAGGATTTTGCCGCAGCGGCCCGATTCGCGATCAACGGTCACCTTTCACGATCAACGACTAGATTTTATAGGTAAGGGCCGAGAATTATTTTCAACCTTCAGTGTGAATTTATAAGAGATTTGACGACTGAAATGCCCGAACTTGCTGACTCAAGTAGCAGGGCCAATTCGATTAAATTTCAGGATTTCCTTTCCTTAGGCCTAGCGATTCACGGTTTGCATGTGTCGGTAGGACAGCATGGTTCATCCATTTCTGGGCGTCCTCTGGGCCTGGCATCCGTGTGGGACCACAAGCCCAGTGAGATCCAAGACCTGTCAAGGTTTTGGGATTTTTTGGGTCCTTCCTTGTACGATACACGGCCCATATGGGTAGTCACCAAGTATAGTGGGGCCATCTGGCTCTACCGCCCGAGCTTGGCCTAAACACGATTTGACTTGATGGCATCCATGGGTAAATTTGATAATAATTAGTCCGTAATAGGCCCACACATGCAATCGAATTATCCGATCTTGCTTCGTCTCGTACGTACGCCTCAGGACACTGTTCCCTTTTGGGGCGGGGCGTTATAATAAAGCAGCGAGGACAATAATTCCCACAGTTGAAGCCATCGTAGGGATCACAATGATATTTATTTGCCTTCCAACCTATTCATATATAAGGTCACACAGATATGGATGATGCGATATCATTTTAGTAGGTAAGCCAAAATAAGGTAGATCTAAGGATTAAAAGGACCACAACACATGAAGCAATGAAGTCAATAATTTCCATAGTTGAAACCATCGTAGGGCCCACAATGATGTTTATTTGCCATCCAACCTGTTGATCTATAAGGTCACACAGATATGGACGATGCAAAATTATTTTAGTACATAAGCCGAAATAAGGTAGATCTAAGGATCAAATGGACCACACCACATAAAACAGTGAGGACAATAATTCCCACAGTTGAAACCATCGTAGGGCTAACAATGATGTTTATTTGCCATCTAACCTGTTCATATATAAGGTCAGACAGATCTGAACGATGCAAAATCATTTCAGTACGTAAGCCGAAATAAGGTAGATCCAAGGCTCAAATGGACCACACCACATAAAGCAATGAGGACAATAATTCCCACAATTGAAACCATCATAGGGCTCACAACGATATTTATTTGCCTTCCAACCTCTTCAAATGTAAGGTCACACAGATATAGACAATCCAAAATCATTTTAGTATATAAGCCGAAATAAGGTAGATCTAAGGATCATATGGACCACACCACATAAAGCAGTGAGGACAATAATTCCCATAGTTGAAACCATCGTATGGCTCACAATGATATTTATTTGCCTTTCAACTTATTCATATATAAGGTCACATGGATATGAACGATGCAAAATCATTTTAGTACGTAAGCCGAAATAAGGTAGATATAAGGATCAAATGGACCACACCACATAAAGTAGTGAGGACAATAATTTCCATAGTTGAAATCATTGTAGGGCCTACAATGATGTTTATTTGTCATCCAACCTGTTGATATATAAGGTCACACAGATATGGACGATGCAAAATCATTTTAGTACGTTAGCCGAAATAAGGTAGATCTAAGGATCAAATGGACCACACCACATAAAGCAGTGAGGACAATAATTCCCACAGTTGAAACCATCGTAGGGCTCACAATGATATTTATTTGCCGTCCAACCTGTTCGTATATAAGGTCACATTGATCTGGACGATGCAAAATCATTTTAGTACGTAAGTCGAAATAAGGTAGATCCAAGGCTCAAATGGACCACACCACATGAAGAGTGAGGACAATAATTTACACAGTTGAAACCATCATAGGGCCCACAATGATGTTTATTTGCTATCTAACCTGTTGATATATAAAGTCACACAGATATGGATGATGCAAAATCATTTTAGTACGTAAGCCGAAATAAGGTAGATCTTAGGCTCAAATGGACCACACCACATAAAGCAGTGAAGACAATAATTCTCACAATTGAAACCATCGTAGGGCTCACAATGATATTTATTTGCCTTCCAACCTATTCATATATAAGGTCACACAAATATGGACGATGCAAAATCATTTTAGTACGTAAGTCGAAATAAGGTAGATCCAAGGCTCAAATGGACCACACCACATGAAGAGTGAGGACAATAATTTCCATAGTTGAAACCATCATAAGGCCCACAATGATGTTTATTTGCTATCTAACCCGTTGATATATAAGGTTACACAAATATGGATGATGCAAAATCATTTTAGTACGTAAGCCGAAATAAGGTAGATCTTAGGCTCAAATGGACCACACCACATAAAGCAGTGAGGACGACAATTCTCACAATTGAAACCATCGTAGGGCTCACAATGATATTTATTTTCCTTCCAACCTATTCATATATAAGGTCACACAAATATGGACGATGCAATATCATTTTAGTATGTAAGCCGAAATAAGGTAGATCTACGGATCAAAAGGACCACACCACATGAAGCAATGTAGTCTAATTTCCAGGTTGAAACCATCGTAGGGTCCACAATGATGTTTATTTGCCATCCAACCTATTGATATATAAGGTCACACGGATATGGACGATGTAAAATCATTTTAATACATAAGCCGAAATAAGGTAGATCTAAGGATCAAATGGACCACACCATATAAAGTGGTGAGGACAATAATTCCTACAATTGAAACCATCGTAGGGCTCACAATGATGTTTATTTGCCATCCAACCTGTTCATATATAAGTTCACATAGATCTAAACGATGCAAAATCATTTTAGTATGTAAGCCGAAATAAGGTAGATCCAAGGCTCAAATGGACCACACCACATGAAGCAGTGAGGACAATAATTTCCACAGTTGAAACCATCGTAAGGCCCACAATGATGTTTATTTGCCATCCAACCTGTTCATATATAAGGTCACACAAATATGGACGATGCAAAATTATTTTAGTACTTAAGCCGAAATAAGGTAGATCTAAGGCTCAAATGGACCACACCACATAAAGTAGTGAGGACAATAATTCCCACAGTCGAAACCATCGTAGGGCTCACAATGATATTTATTTGCCTTTCAACCTATTCATATATAAGGTCACATGGATAAGGACGATGCAATATCATTTTAGTATGTAAGCCGAATTAATGTAGATCCAAAGGCTCAAATCGACCACACCACATAAAGCAGTGAGGACAATAATTTCCACAGTGGAAACCATCGTAGGGCTCACAATGATATTTATTTCCATCCGACCTGTTCATAAGGTCATACAACCAAAGGGAAAAGCAAATATAAGATTGATCCAAAACTTCTGTGACCCAATAAGTTTTCAATGATTGACATTCAATTCCCATAACTTTCTATGGTATGGTAAACTTGAGCTTTGGACCTGCCTCATTTTTAAGCTTATGCCCTAAAAGGATCTTGAACAATGGATGAATGGTGTAGATATAACACATACATCATAATGGGCCTATAGAACTTGGTGACATCAACACACCGCCGAGGTAAGTGGTGTGTGGCACACCACTCAATCCGCTGCTAATGTCCTGTGCCTTCCACTGCACAGTGACCCAAAAATAAGGTAGACTCTATGAGCCCCAACGTGATGTATTCATTTGTTGGGTGTTTTGGGAGGTGAGAACCATGACTCATCCATCGCAGCCCTTATCGTGGCGCCAACCTTGATATATGTATTTTGTATCGACACCGTTCATATATATATATAACCATGATCCGTTGCTCTGTGGGGCCCACTGTGTAGACGTGGGTGAAGTGAAAAAACAAATATTAGCTTGATCTGAAACTTCTCCAGCTCCCAAGAAGTTTTTAATGGTGGATATTAAATCTCCCCTTTGTGGTCCACTTAAGCCCTGTACCTTACTGAGTGTTTAGCTTATACTTTAAAATGATATGAGAAAAGCGATTAACGACTTAGATAAAGCACTTACATCACGCAGGCCCCACGGAGCCCTGCCCGGACGGATTACCGTTGGGGTGGGGTAGGACGTAATCCGCGTCCTTGGTACACCAACCAATCCACTTCCGTCCGCGTTCGTGGTACACCAGTCAATCCGCTTCTGCGTTCCGTGAGTCCCCTCACGAGGGATGTGTTATATCCAAACCGTTCATCCATTTGGCGAGCTCATCCTAAGGTTTCAAACTAAAAATAAGACAAATCTAAAGATTAAGTGGACCACACTGCAAAAAGCAGCGGAGGTTTTAACGTCTACCATTGAAACCCTTTTAGGGGTCACAGAAGTTTTGGATCAACATGAAATTTGTTTTTCCTCTTCATACAGGTATTTATGACCTTATGAACAGATTAGATGGAAAATAAACATTATGGTGGGCCCTACAAATCACAACAGGACCCACGATCCTTAGAACATCACAACATCGACCCTTATTACGTTACAACCACGAACTATATACGTCATAAAAACCGCGACCCATATAACATGATAACTACGATCCATATTATATGACAACCACGACCCATATCAATCACAACCCCTATAATATGACAACTACGACCCATATAACACACATAAATCCATAGCTCAACTAGCAGACTGAGTGGAGATACCTCATTTCAACACTGACATGGGTGTGTACTAACATGATAACTACGACCTGTGACAACCACGACCCATATAACATGACAACCACGACCCATATAACTTGACAACTACGACCCAGGACAACCATGACCCGTATAACATGACAACCACGACCCATATAACTTCACAACCACAACCCATATAACATAACAACCTCGACCCTTACTACATGACAACCACGATCCATTCGAAGGGTCGTGGTTCACATGCACAATGGATCATGGTTTTCATCTACAAAGGGTCGTAATTGATATTTGACCTTATCCCTAAAATGACACAACAAAAAGGATGGGCGGCATAGATTATTCACATACACCAATGTGGGCCCATTTGGGCCGTAATTTGCATGGGTCGTAGTTGCCATGGGGCGTGGTTGTCATGTTGCATGGTTCGTGGTCTGTAACATGTTCACTTCCTTTTCTACCAAACCATTGGTACCATAGCTTAAGGCCCACAATGGGGTGATCCAATCCATCCACCTTGTCGGCTACCCATATTACATGATAACCACGACCAATATAACACTATAACCACGACCCATGACAACCATGACCCATATAACATGATAACTGTGACCCATATTGTAACACCCCAATTTTTCAGGGGCCGTGTAGGAACTCGGCTCCCAAATTCTCAGGTACCATGGTTGCCCTAATGGGCTTTAGATTTTAATTACATTTGGATGATCTCATAAACAATGGAAAGTTTAGCAAGGTATGAATCATAAGTAAGTCATAAAGCAGTATCAAGTGCCACTAAATATAAAAATATCCAAACCACAAATCCAAAATCATCTAAATAGGGAACTAGTCTCACCCACACATGGCCCAAAGTGACTAGAGCCCTGGCCCATTCCCCGCGGTAGCCCGAACTCAGACTAAAAGGATCCGTCGAAAGTCTGGAAGCAGAGAAGCTTCTCTACCTCATCCATGCTCACCCCACTCAGCTCGTCGAGCTCCACCTCACCTTCATCTAATGATGTGTCTGGTTGGTGTTTTAAAGCACCTTCTCAGAGTGGGAGTGAGTAGCTAACTCAGTAGGTGTCATTAGCCATAACTTATATCAAATAACAATTCCATGATGAATATAATGAAAAATATAAATTCACACATCTCTAACTAATCTTGTTAAATGCGTATGCTTGAATTATGGTATAATGCATGACCTCACCCACAACACTCCCTCGAGTGACTTCGTCTGACGGTCGCGCATGACCAACACTCCCTCATTGCGACCTCAACTGCCGAGTCACCAAATCCTAGCTAATGCGATGCATGGATAATGTTAGTCGAGTATGTAATTAATTCCGTTCATCCAGCAGGTTGGGAGAACTGGTACACCCCGATGTTATCAATGCCCTCATCCATTTGCGGCCAAAACCCCTCAATGTGCAAGGCCAAGACCCCACGATCCTTGATCCCATCGGAGTCCCCACCCCCGATTGCAAGCACGTGGGGAGTGCTGGGAAGCGGGATCGCTCATGGTCACTACGGGAGGCTCGTCGCTCCAGCGTAGGCCGACAGCCCGGACACAGTGTCCCATTCCACCATGCCCGGCTCTCAAGACAGTCGATCAATTTCTAGTAGTTGTCAGTGGGCTTCAGTGGGCGAGGGGTGTTCCAGGTTCCATACAGGCATGATTAGGCATGATTAACAAAGACCGTCCAAGTTCAGGCGAGCACGTAACGGACGACATCGGGTGCAACCAACCCACGTAGTCCGACTACCGTCCCCCATTCGCATCCACCCAAATCCGTCAGTCTAGTCACAGGATGGCCCTACCAACGGAAACCACCTTCGCCAATCCCGGTTCCCTGACCGACCCAGAAAGCGAACTGTATTCAATAACACGTCTAGCAATTACGAGATCGTCTTCTAGTATAGGTGGAATCATGTGTATAATACATCGAGCAATACATCGAGCATAAAATTTTAGGATATCAAAATAAATGCAACTACTTTCAATAGCATAAGTCAAACGTGTGTGCGTGTGGTGCTGGATTACCTAAGAGACAAAAGACAACACACCACTCATAGTAAAGAATACAATAAGAAATAATACAATCATACATGTTATAGGAAAAATCATGCAAAAATCAAATGTGAGATGATCATGCAACACCAATTTCATGCTCAAACATGTTGAAAACCAAACAAATAGCAATTTATCGTTGTATAGATGTAGGTGGACCTAAGATGTAGGTTTCTAGCTAGGTTTTTTCTCAAATCACTCATGCACATCACTCTAGCATTCAAAACCATTAAATTTATCCTAAAATTGGTACTTGGCCACCTAGGGATAATGGTCGGTACCTTATGACGTTTTCGCCCCATTTCACGGAGTTCGTAAGGTTTGGGCGTTGGGGAAAGGCCGTCGAGAACCTAAGTAAGCATACAAGCTTGTAAGAATTAGAAGGAATTAAACACAAGACCTAAACCTACAAACATCACTCAATACTTGCCTTCAATCGTCGCTGAATCGACACTAATGAAGGACAATGTTGCTATAGAGGAGATGAGAGGGTGATGGTGCACAAACTCTCATGCTTCCAAGCTCTCCCTCTCTCCTTCTCCTCTTTCTCTTCTTCTTTTCTCCCTTTTTCTCTTATTAAAATTCGTATGGGAGGAGGGGGTGCCCAAGTGAAGCCCTTATATAGTGTCAGATTTGGTGTAAATAGCCACAAGAGCTAGGTTTTTACTATACTAGCACTATGGGAGAGTCTTTCTAACCTCTACGGCCCATTATGGGATATATATATGTCGATATACACCGTAGGATAGTTAGCCCTAATGATGATCTACGTATGGACATGATCGGCTCGCCATTTAGATGCGCCGATCGACAGATATGATTAGAAGTCTATTCAACGGTCACCGATGGTCGATCAGGGCCGCGACTATACGGATATGGGCAAGGAAATATCTTTACTCTACGTGTGAAATTTGGTCATAAACCGACGATCTGAAATTCTCAATTTTGCATAAGAGTGGATGACCCAATTCACTTAAGTTTTAGCTTCTCCTTTAAGGTATTTGCACTTCTCATGCACTCATCCTTCGGCTCAAGTTGAGCGGTTCCGGACACTACCCAGGTCCGACTCCCGCGATGGACGTCGAGCCCAGTAAGATGGACATTATTCTATAGTTTTGGAACTAGTGGCCCACTAACGAGCGGTATAGAGCTTGTTCGGAAAATCGGGGCATTTCTGGAATGAATTAGGTATTGAGATTTCTCGTGGACAATGATTAGGGTTTGGATTAACTATGTTCATAGGGTGGCCTATTTATAACCAGTGAAAGTGGAGATTTGGTTATGATTAGTCTAAACCGTTGGTTTTAGGCTAAAAGAGTGACAAGGTTGATTTGGTCCATTAGTCAAGATCCAGGTCTTATGTAACTCGATTTCGAGTAGATCTTTTAATTTAGTTACGATTTTCTTGATTAATTAGTGTTAGGTTGGTTAGATTTAGGCTCTGTGTGAGCAACGATATTTAAGTGATCGGGCAGATTTGTTGGCTTCTTACGGTTGATTAATCGGACTTGTGTGGTTCTTTACTGGTACCACCCGTGTATAAACTAACACTGAGTGCTTATGGTCAGTAAGTGATAATATAAGTTAATTACATTAAAAAAATTTTAAGAATTTTTGAAAATCCAAAACAGTGAAAATCCAAGACGTTACACATATAACAGAACAACTACAATCCATACAACTGCGAACCATATAATAGGACAACTGCAACCCATATAACATGACAACTGCGACCCGTACAACTTAGACTCATATAACAGGACAACTAAGACACATATAACATGACAACTGCGATCCATACAACTGCAGCCTATTTGGGTTGTGGTTTGCATGAGTCGTAGTTGTCATGTTGTATGGGTCGTGGTTGTCATGTTGTATGGATCGTGAATGTCATGTGGACTACCAGATGAAAACAATAGTGATTGGATATCCACCATTAAAATCCTCCTAAGGCCCACTGTAATGTTTATTTGACATCCAATCCATTGATTAAGTCATACAGACACATATGAAGGGGAAAAAAAAAAAAAAAAGATCAGCTTGATCCAAAACTTTTATGGCCCCCAAAAAGTTTTTAATGGTCCACGCTCATTCAACATTGTTGCATGTAATGTGGTTGACTTGATATTAGGATATACCTCATTTTGGTCTCATACCATAAAATGATCTGGAAAAATATATGGACGACATGAATGAAACACATAAATCATGGTGGGGTCCATAGAGCACCAAGCACTAGCTATTGGGTGATGACAGGGGGAGTAGTCAATCCGTAACTTTCTCGGGGTTGCAATAAAAAGGTAACTTCTTATTCACTCTAGGACAGTACGACTTCTGAATCAATGACAAACATTTTTGTCTGATATAATATTCAAAAGTTGTCCGAAGGCCACTTTTAGAATACATGGAATGTCATAGCTTTTTAGGTAATTTGCCCAAACTTCGAGGTGAGTACGGTCAATTTCTCACAAATGAATTATGTGCAGGGACATGTAGTCGAATTGAGTCGAGTTATTGACTTTTGAAACAGTGAGTTGTAATGTATTATATATATGGCTAACTCCTTTCCCAAACTCCTACTTGTATAACTTACGATTTGAGAGTCTCTCTCTCTCTGTACATCGCCTAGTAATGGGCAGCGTGCGAAGCAGCATCTCCAACCCCTTAGATCCGGACGACTTCGCCCGTCAATCGCATATAGCCGTCGACTTCATTGCAAATTACTACCGATCCATAGAGAGCTACCCGGTTCGAAGCCAAGTTGAACCTGGTTACTTGAAGAAGCAGTTACCAGAATCCACTCCATTCTCACCTGAACCCTTAGAAACTATCCTCCAAGATATTCACGACCACATAATTCCTGGTCTTACTCATTGGCAAAGCCCCAATTTCTTCGCTTACTTCCAAGCCAATGCTAGCACTGCAGGATTTCTGGGTGAGATGCTTTGTACTGGTTTCAATGTCGTCGGATTCAACTGGATCACTTCACCAGCAGCAACAGAGCTGGAAGGCATCGTAATGGATTGGATGGCGAAGATGCTCGACCTTCCCCAATCCTTTATGTTTTCAGGTCTCAAAGGAGGTGGAGGCGTACTACATGGTAGCACGTGCGAAGCAATCGTGTGCACGTTAGCCGCAGCCAGGGACAAGGTCTTAGACACGATTGGATGGGACCAGGTTGGAAAATTGGTCGTCTATGGTTCAGATCAAACACATTTCACTCTTCAGAAAGCATCGAAGCTCGTTGGAATCTGTCCGTCCAATTTCCGAATTCTCCCCACATCAGCTACCACGTCATTCGCATTATCCCCTGATATCGCCCGGAAGGCGATGGAGAATGACGTGGCATCCGGGTTAGTTCCTTTGTTTCTTTGTGCGACGGTGGGGACAACAGCATGTGGCGCGACGGACCCATTAGACGGTCTGGGCGGATTAGCTAGGGAATTCGGCGTGTGGTTCCACGTGGACGCTGCTTATGCAGGGGCCGCATGCATATGTCCTGAGTTCAGATCTTATCTGGATGGAGTGGATCTTGCTGATTCAGTTAGTATGAATCCACATAAATGGTTCCTAACTAACATGGATTGTTGTTGTTTGTGGGTGAAAAATCCAAATTTCCTGACGAACTCATTAGCTACTGATCCAGAGATTTTGAAAAATAGCGCTACTGATGGAAAAGGAGTGGTCGATTAAAAGGACTGGCAAATAGCATTGAGTCGACGGTTCCGAGCCATGAAGCTATGGGTCGTGCTTCGGATGCATGGCGTGGTTAACCTAAGGAATCATATTGGGAGTGATGTGGGCCTAGCTAAGCGGTTCGAAGGGCTAGTGGCGACTGACTCAAGGTTTGAGGTTGTTGTGCCGAGAAAGTTCGCCTTGGTCTGTTTTCGGCTCAAGCCTATAGCTGAAGAGGATGGCTCCCGCGTTAATCGTGAGCTTTTGGAGGCTGTTAACATGAGCGGGCGTGCGTACATGACACACGCTGTGGTTGGTGGTACGTATGTGTTACGGTTTGCTGTTGGTGCGACTATGACGAGGAGAGACACGTGGATGCCACGTGGAAGTTAATTCAAGAAAAAGCTGACTCTTGGTAAATGAGTATATTACAATTATTTGAGGATGAAAGCCCACATTTATGAATGTTATAATGGAGGTAAATAGGAAATAAAATTGGAGGTAAATAAATTGAGAATAAATGGCTTTTTCAATTATATTTGAATTGAAATAAATAAAATTTATTGGTTGGAAGTAAATGAGAGGAATTGGAATGTATTAATATTTTTCATATTCATATATATATATATATATATATATATATATATATATATATATATATATATATATATATATATATATATATATATATATATATATTCACAAGAACATATGTGATATCTCAAATCAATTTAATATCTTAAATTATGGTACATGTGGTATTTAATGAAATGATTGTAACAAGCCCGTTGAAATATATACTTTAGTTAAAAATGAGAAAATTTCAAACCTTGCGTGGATCATAGACATAAGGATCTTAAAAAAGTAACTTGCCAATGTTTTTTAATTGTACATTTAAATGACCAACTTTTGGATGATTTGGATTATTTTATTGGTGAGAATTTAGTGACGTAGTTGACAATTTGATTGTTTTTGGAGTACCAATAGCGTGTCACGTGTATGGTGGATATGTGTGTAGCACCACCTTTGTTTACTTTTGTGACTCTCCAAAGGAGCTCAAAAAAGGTATTTTACCCTTACTTCCAAATCATCTCTCAAATAGGATTTTATTTATGGATCCATTTATTCACATTTCATTTCATTTTCATGTATTACTTCCATCTAAACAAACACTTCAAATACCATTTACTCCCATTACCTTCATTTACTCTCCTTCCAAACCACCCCTATGTAAGGAGTAATTATACCATTAGGCCCAATCCACTGCAAAGAAAATGTTCATGGCATGTAATTTGTCGACGTCTCTTAGGTGTCACTACAAGAAAACTGGCATTTACCAGCGGTCAAAACCACCGGAAAAGGCCCAAAAAACCGCCGGTAAAGTCTTTGACCACGGTTGCCAACAGCCGGTAAAGCCTCGGTCGGTAAAGGCTTTACCGGCGGTCGTGTTTCCTTTACTGGCAGTTGTACAGGCCGCCGCTGCATGTGAGATTTACTGGCAGTTGTACAGGCCGCCGCTGCATATGGGATTTGCCGACAGTTTGTACAGCACGTTGTGCTATTTGAATTTTTGGCTCTTGATCCCTGTGAGACTAATTTAACTTTACTAACACTTCAATTAGCATTCAAGTTCCTAATTCCATAATGCATATGCATTTGTAAACGCATCTATAATTGTGATTTGGTTTTTTTTTTTTTTTTCTCTACGCCTTACTAGTTAAGCTCTCTTTTCCATTGCCTATGGCAGCTTCATGTTGCTTGCAGTTTCGGATGTACAGGCCCATTAGATTGCAAACATTCATTTTATCATTGACCCTTTTGGTCAAGGCCCACTTGATTTCCCATTCCTCTTGGGAAGTGCTTGTGCCCAGTGATTGTTTTCCTATATATAAAAAAATATATAAAAAAAATACATGCCTATGTGGCCCTTTGACATGCATCGAGCTGTCGCAATTAATATTTACAATAATAAATTGAATAGTTTCAAAAAAATAAATAAATAAATAAAATCCTTCTTCTGCTGAAGCTGCCACATTCTGAATGTTGTAGTCAATCCGATTGACGATGGTCCCCTGCTCATGGAAATGCACCCAATAAGCCACCCTAAAATAATGACAAATAATGACGGTTGGAGAAGAGGGTGTAGGTGGTATACCTTCTAACCTGATCTATGACTAGGACTGAGAGATCCTTCATATTTGGGCAAAGCTCATTTACTGATTCGACAACCTAAGGACACTTCAGGTTAGACAAGGACAAGGTCTATATCAGATTGAGAAAGGAATCAATGGCTGAATTTTTATTTTTATTTTACCTGAGTGATCTCTCTCTCCCTTTCTGCCGTGAATGCCTCACTGCTTTTCAGCTTGGACATTTGGTACTCATTAAAATCCTGAAAAAATAAGAGATTCAATAATTAGCTCAAAAAGTCGATTAAAAGAATTTGTATGCCAAGTATGTGATTTCAAAACTGCAGCTTTAAATATTTTCAGGTTGCTCGCCACCCAGATGCTGTCACAGTAGTCACAGGAATAGTGGTAGGTTTACCATTGAATACCGATAGATTGCAAACAGGACCAACTTAAAAAGAATCTAAGTACAGCAGGGACTAGTAACAAAAGGAGAAGTGGTTTTTCTTTTTATCAATAGCAGACAGTGAGAAGCATCATTGAGTCCTAGACACAGGGAACAAAGTCATCCTTGCAGCAATTACCAAGTCATTATGCTACCTATTAATATATGCAAATATTTCATAAAAGAAAGCAAAAATCTTACGTTGGTTTAATTTCATTTACATGAGTCAAACTCATGTGAATTCCAATTGATTGTAACACTTATGTTTATGTTTTCTCTTTCACTTGCATTCCCCTAGTTTACCTTCAATTGAAACAGGCCCTAAAGAGATGGTGAAAAATGGGGTGTAGTAGTCTACCTGTTCTCCTTTTCTTTTCATTTTTTTCATTTTTTTTTTCATTTTACCTTTTTATTAGCAATGAGGAGATTAGTCAAGTACAAAACAAAACCAGCTACGAAGGATCAAATGACATACAAAAATGAAAATAAACAAATCCTACCCCATTTTGAGCTCCTTCATATCCATACGACTTGCTGCACATTCAAGGCCATGTATAAGAGGTGCTACTTTGTCAAATAAGAAGTTTAATAGCTATCCTGAGAAAACCTTGACTAAATTTCCAAAAGGAAATGGGAAGGATAAGATATTCACCAGCACTTTTTTTCTGTTGCCCCCTTTTCTTCTTTTGCTGCTCATACCTATATTTGCTGTAAAAATAGGAATTGAGTGTTTAAATACTCCACTTCTATCAACATAACCAAATAGCAAACTAGGCTGACAAAGAACTATATTAGACTTCTAAGACAGCCAATCATAATTCATGAACAGTATCCGGTAAAGTGTGACTGAAGATGTTCTCCTCACACATTGTTGATGCATGACTGATGACCTGCTTTACGTATTACCAAACAAGTATTTTGCGATATCAGTATTCACATCAAAATTCCAGAAACTTTCTGTGTATTAAAATACAGAAAGTGCTTGTGCAACAAATCCTTGAACAACTATGTAGCATGTAGCTTACGCTATGTAGTGTAGCTTAGACTTATCGCTACGTAGCTCATGAAAATAGCTTGAGTTGTGTAGCCTACGCTACATGATAATTTGAATATGCTACGCTGCATGCTATTCGCTATTTGAAATATTGCTAGTTACAAAGATCCATTTCTCAAGAAGTGCTTCAATACAAGCAATGATTTGTTATAAATAGAGTTCTAGAAATAAAGCCTCTATTCTCTAAAGAATGATCTATTACAAGTTCCAGGAAACTGTGGGAGAGGAGAATGATCTGTTACAAGTCAGGAGTAAGCTAAGTATCTAAGCATATCCATGACAATAGCAAACCATAAAAGATTGCATATTGACTAGAAATTAAAAATTACAAAATTTAAAATATTAACAAAAAAAAAAAAAAAACAGGTACAGCTACACTAGTTCTTGTTTGCAAAGTTCCATCAAGCATAAGCAAATAGGTAATAGAAATGAAAGTAGAAATGCATTAGAGGCGCCACACAAAACTCCAAGATAGTTTAGGTACAGCTACACTAGTTCTTGTTTGCAAAGTCCTTATGATTGGTAAACAAGACAGTTATTTCATGTTTTAGAGGATTCATTTTGCAACCAAACGCAGCTTGAGATTTTTTTTTAAAAATGCATCAAAGTTTACGGTTTTGAACCTTTGTCGGGATTATTTTTTTTCCGCAGGGCTGGCAGCAAAAACTTGATCCAGCAAAAATCAGACCAGCCACACTCATCGGGAAGGCCACACTTGTAAATGGATGGTTGTAAAAAGGTTTGACCCAGGGTCAACATTCAACAGGCAAAGACAGCCAACTGATAACTGGATGAAGCTGATTTTGGCAGCCAAGTTATGTAAATAATGGGGCCCAATTGGACCAGATCTCCAACATATGTTCCTGAAGACAGGAGAGCCTACAAGCACAAGTAGTCCTTGCATCTCTGTACTTTGCAGTACCTTAAGAAAAAACAAGCTCGACCAAAATATCAAGAGCTTCTTGATGGGTTGAGAAGGCTTAAAACACACCAACATGATATTAAAAGAAATTTGGAAAAAAAAAATGCATGTTTATTCTTTCATTAGCCTGGTGTTGTGAAGTCCCACAGCTCTACAAATCATGTGCTCCCAATTGCATATGGCTACCTAGACAGAGCAATCCCATTTTTCAGCTAATGCAGTAGCAATTTTTACAAGAGATATGCTGAAGGAGACACTACAAGAAGTACAAATGTATCAAGCTTAAAAAATATCAAGGCAAATCTAAACCCAAAAAAGCAATGAAAAGAAGAAACAATATCCCAGAGATGAAAATTGTAAGAAATGATGAGTACATAACTTAAAGAGAAGAAACATTCAATATGTGAAACACTTAAAGAGAAGAAACAGAAATGTATCAGAAGATAATAATTTGTTCAAATTATTTTAATGTACTGAAAAGGGACGTTAGCATAGTTCACATAATAGAAATACAAACCTGTGAAAAAATTCTGTCAACAAATCCTGTATGTGAGAGCATGGTTACCGTATCTAATAAGATTCTCTTTATCAATCAAGAAATTATGATCTGTTCCATCTCCCAAAATTTGCAGTATATCACATAGAAATGTTCATAGGAGAAGTACCTGTAGAAAATAAATAAATAAATAAAAGGAAAAAACAAAACAGGAATTTGACAGATGAAGTTAACTCTTGTGCCATGAATCCTACAGCAGGGCATTAGGTAGTGTCACCTTTAATCCATAGTTGCTGCATTAATATATAAGAATCAATTCTCTTATGCTTAACCATGATAAGAAATCATCCTATAAGAATCAATTCTCTTGTGCTTTATAGATGATTTGATGGAATATATCATCTTGATCATCATGTTAGCCTCTCTAGCAGCAATATGAAGCATCAGCATCCTGGCATGTCTATGAACACCCTGAGTCAGAGAAAGACCCTTAGGCTTCTGTTCAAATGATGTTTATTCACATATTCCCCAACAATAATAATGATAATGAAATGAATAATAAAATAAATTGAAACGGTCACTAATAAAGAAGCAGTAGCGGCTTAAAATGAATGATAAAATTCATTGATTCTCAAGCATGGGAGTTGCCATAGAAGAAGTTAGCTTACTCATGCACCACACAATTAGCTGTCCTGATGATGATTTGATAAAATTAGACAGCCTTAATAATTA
The DNA here is from genome assembly GCA_021015155.1 of Magnolia officinalis. Lineage (NCBI taxonomy): Eukaryota > Viridiplantae > Streptophyta > Magnoliopsida > Magnoliales > Magnoliaceae > Magnolia > Magnolia officinalis. The sequence continues at coordinate 3,888,048 of JAJHSJ010000002.1, forward strand.
ATATATATTCACTACATATGAAAAATAAAAATAAAAAGTCTACGAGATGAATAAGGTAGACAAAAGTACATACATCCCCTTTTTGAGAAGACTGCAAGGTGTCAGTTGCATATACATGATTAGATCGATTTGTGAACAAATTAGTCCGTGCTACCAGTACCTTGACAAGAAGAAACTTCATGGAGGGCGGAAGCAAACAAAGAATATTTCTTTCAGTCTGTTATTTTTGGTAACTCTAGATTGACTTTTCACTTTTTCTTGTTCCCTCTCCACTAATTTTTGTATTCTGTTAGGGCCTGTTTGGGAGCATCACAATGCTTCTACAATAATGCGTCTCCATGGAAATCTGGTATTTCGAGAGAGTTTGGGAGTTGGCGGAAATGTCCCATTTCCGCTAAAATCGGCTTCTGCTTCACATATCAATTCCAAAATACCACTGATGAGATTTCCACCAAAATATTGCAACAGAGAGGCCAGGAAAAATACACTAGTTTTGAAGGAAAGTTTCATTGCTGCATATCCGAATCCCGCTTAGAATGTAACCACCAGATGCACTCATCTGCATGAATAGATGCGTTCTGGATGGAAGAACCTGCAAAATCAATAAAAAGGAAAGCAAAAGTTTTAATCCAGGTAGAAAATTTCCAAGGTTCTAATGCTCAGGAATACATAAGATATTGAACCGAAACAGATACCAGTTCTGGTAATGTTGCGGTCTCGACATAATTTTCCCAAACAAGTGGTTTCAGAGGAGCATATTAATCATTAATAGTATTGCTATCTGACACAATAACCACGAAACAAGCTGAAACTCTCTATTTTCATAATTTTGCTAGAGGTAGTCTCCTACAATACCATGATACTGCATGTGATACAACAACTAATGACCATATGTAGGCTCCATTTTGGATTGGTACGTTGAACTGTGCAACTTGTCATTGGACCGGTCAGTTCACAAGATTGTTTATAGAGCTTCATGAACAATTTGGGAGTGTTTCTATGGCTAGCTTAGAAACTTCCTTTAGAACTACAGTGAGATTTTTTTTTTTTTTCCTGGGGTGATATTATAAGTAGTTGACTAGCTTATCATGCATAACTCAATTTCAGATCTAGAATACAAAGATTTTCATTTTGCAGGTTCTTTTGTGTACTTCTGGCTTTTCTTCCTGTGTCAACTTGGATTCTCTGCCAACCCAAAATCAATGAAACATACATCATCATCATCATCATCCATGTCCCAGGAATCTAGGGTCGGCTGACCTACATCTACTTGGGTTACCAAATACAGAGCAGACTCTGCAGCAGGACGATATGAGTCCTGAAAGGCCCTAACATCAGACACAATCGTATTCTCCGAAATGACATGAAGAGAACCCAGCTTGACATGCATTTATGGGTATCGATTTAAACAAGACAGGTTCATATGTATTTAAATTCTGCATGTGTTCAGGAAACATGCAGATTTTTAACCAGATGTGCTAGCTAGTTTTATCATCACCTGTATGAAGCAGCAAAAGTAAATGAATCTCTAAGAAGAGACAAGTATAACTGAAAGTAGTGCAATAGGAAAGCTTCAAATCTGTGAAAGATTGTATAAGAATTTGGTACAACCTGATATTCAGGTAGCCATGGTTCAGAAATTTGTAAACCAATTGCCATTTTCGCAGTCTGTAACTTATGCATGCATGTTGCAAGAGGCTGCATAGTTTGAACGGAAGAGTTCAAAGACTGATCCCATCACTTTCCAAACAATCATGAAACAAGGCAATAGAGGAAAAGAAACCAATTTACTAAACCCAGAGAGAAATAAAGCTGCAGTGACACACAAGATGGTAGAGGTCTAAATAACAGGCATTTGGACTGACACAAAAATAAATAAATACATTAAATTAAAAGTCTGGCCCAAACTGGAAGTAACAACTTAGGTCCTGTTCAGTAAGATGCCTAAAACTGAGATCTCATTTTACTTAACAGCAATACATGATTAATGTTAACAAGAACTCATTCTATTTAGAGATCAAGAAATCGAATACATAATTACTATTAGCTAAAATGAGATGAAATCACTTTTAGGTGTCTACCAAACAGAGTAAGAAGATGGGAAAATAATGAAAATTTTCCATAAACAAGAACTCAAGGTTGTTTAAAAGAAAAGTTTTGTAGGCAACATTTTTAGGCAAGTAGCAGAAAATCATGCCAGGCCTACCGTTATCCATATATTAGGGAGTCCAAATCACTAATTGGGCCTTTCCTAGTATATGATAAATATTCATGCATTTCCTATCCATTGAGTGGATGGTTACAAGCATCTGATCACAGTAATTTTTAGGAGGAGCCAGAAATCAATGGTTGGAATCACACCAAGTCTATACACAATATATATATATATATATATATATAGGGGTGCACACGGTTCGGTTTGGTCCGGTTCTGGGGTGAAACCGGAACCAAACCGTTCCTAACGGTTCTAGGAAATTCGGAACTGGAACCGGATGCATCCTAGAACCGAACCGGAACCGAACCGTTAAAACCGGTTCGGTTCCAGATCGGTTCCACGGTTCTAGGCTTTTTATAATCCAGCCCAATTGCAATCCGGAACAGTGTTGTGGTCTTCCGTTTGATCTAAATGTTGGGAAAGTGTTTGTTTCTTCCTCAGACGAGCCTCTCAATGAACTTCTATTAAGGCATTGATGATTAGTCTATACTCTATATGCTTATGAGATTTCCAGCAAGTGTTTCTTGAGCTTTGTCTGCACCTTCCATGAGAACTAGTCCTAGTGTCAAGAGTACAGCAGGGGTTATGTGCTTTTTCTTATGCTTGCATTGCTGGATAGTTTTATGTTGGAAATTTTCAGATTAAAGGAGCTGCATCACTGTACATCGAAGGTCCTTTGCATCTAGCCCATTTAATTCACTAGAGATGTGTTTTTATTGTATGTTTTCTGTGCTTTTTTTTTTTCTACGGTTCTGTCCTTTGTATCTAGCCAATTTGTTCAGAAGCCCATTTAATCCAGCCCACGGTTCCATGGTTCCACGGTTCTGGGCTTTTCTACGAATCGGTTTACGGTTCGGTTCGGTTCTACATACCCCCAAACCGAGAACCGAACTGATGTCACCGGTTCTTTGATTTTTGGAACCGGTGCACTCTAGAACCGGACCAAACTGGACCGTTTGGTCGGTTCCGGTCCGGTTCCACGGTTCTACAGGTTAAATGTGCACCCCATATATATATAATATATATATATATATATATATATATATATATTATATATATATAAAAGATGCTTGCCGCGGCCGTTTAAACGGGCAGCCGGCAAAGGCTAGCCCCATCGGTCGGCTTAAACCCTTTTTCTTGTAGTGTGTCTCTCATGTTCTCCCCACTTCACTTCTACATTTTCTTAGAAACGGTAAACTTAGACGTTTGGGGTTCACATCTCTATTTTAAAATAAGTGTTATTACGTTCTCCATTACATTTATTGATGAATTTAACCAATAGTGTTAGTTTTTCTTCTTTAACTACATGTTGTGATGTTTATTGTATTTGTTGCATTAAAATGACTCATCAAAAATATTATGAGATAAAGCAATTTCTTTTTTTTTTTTTGCAAACCAGTGGCAGTGGGGAATACACTATCAATCAATTCCTTGTCAAAAATGAAATTTTACATTGTTTTTCATGCCCTCATACACTTGAACAAATCGATGTAGCCAAATGCAAGCATAAACATGTAGTGAAAATATCTCTAACTCTCGTGGCATAGTCTCATCTACATCACAAATACTGGGTTCATGTGGCTTCACAACAGCTGTATTCTGAATTAACCAGATACCTAGTACAACCATTTCCATTTTTTCTCTGTAAAAAAAATTATTTGGAGTTTCCTTGGACTATAAAGTCTTAGGTTGTTTGGATGTGCATGTTACCCACTACTACAATCCCATATAATACTTACAACAAACTCCAATTTCGACCTCTCAAATTCATCTTCATGGGCTATAACCTCAATCAAAAGGATTATTGTTGTTTAGACTCCAGTACTAGCCATGTGTACCTATCTTTCCATGACATTTTCAAGGAAGATATATTCCTCTTGCTAAAATGAATTCTCCACCAACTGCGCCTTCCAACTATTGAGTTTCCTTATGTACTCCTTGAACCAACATTTCCCCTAACTATCTATGGACCTAGCTCACTGATTCAAACTCAACAAGAGCCCATTGCTAAGGTCCAATTACACTCCACTTCTTCACTTACAAACACTACAACCACCACATTTTGAACCAATCAACCATCTCACTACACCAGTTACAAACCACCACTTTTCACTCATCCAATGCAAACGTGTGCAAAATCTGGGAGTTTTTAAATCAAAAGCATTTGCATCCACCAGACATCCATTGTCATTAGTCCTTTTTAATTCCAAGGTTTCATCCACATCATTTATGTTACATAATAGCCACAAAAATGATGGAATAGAGAGAAATAATGGTATCTGAAATTAATGTACTTGTCAAGACTGGTACTTATAGTCTCTTGTTCCTACTTCTCCCAACCAAAATATTTTTAGTAATCGGTGGTTTTATCACATCAAACAAAGGGATGGTGCCATCGAATGACATGCTTGGTCACTAAGGGATTTCATCAGCAGCCTAATATCAATCAGGGAGCCACCTTTAGTCTCGTTGTTACACCAATGATTTGCAATGTCTTTATCATAGTTGTAATAGGGTTAGCCAATTCGACAACTTGACGTTCAAAATGCCTTTTTACATGGGGTTCCTATTGAAGTGGTCTATATGGCTCAACCTCGAAGGTTTGTCAATCCACAATAATGGCATATGTATCTATGTCATCTCCATAATCATTTATGGGCTGAAATAATCTCCTTGAGCTTGGTTCTTGTACTTAACTATATATATTCAGGCTTTGGTTTTGTTGGTTCTATTGCAAATTGCTCTTTTTATTCACATAATATGATAGATCCATTACTATATTCTCATTTATGTTGATGATATACTTGTGTGGCAATGATACAACCATTCCTACTTTTATTATCATTGATCTAAGTTGACTATTCGCAATGATCATTAAACGATCACAATTAAAAACTTCCCAATGCTGATTGTAATGTTTATTTCCCATCCAACCTATTGATAAGGGGACATAGACTTGGATGAAGGGAAAACGCAAAAGATAGAATTTGTCCATTTGAGGCCCAATCAATAAACTTTTTTTGTATATTCACACCGTATGTGATCCCCAAACTCAAGAAATCCCAAGTCTCAGGTTGACCACACTATTGGAAATAGTGGTGAATGACCGATAAAAGCTTTTTATGGGCCAGAAAAGTTTGGGATCAAACTGATCCATATATGCATTACTGTGGACTTATGAAGTTTTTAATGGCGGGCGTTCAATTACTGCTATTCCTTGTGGTGTGGTCCACCTAAGATTTTGATCAGTTTAATTTTTTGGAACACGCCCTAAACTGGACTGTTAAATAGATGGACAGCGTGGATATACAAAACATTATTAAGGTGGGCCCTGAAGTAAGGGTAACACCCCCAGTAACACTTAATCCGTTCTCTTAATTAATGGACAGATTAGGTATCACCCTGGTAACACCCGTGTGGGGCCCACCTTGATGAACTTTTTTTATATTCAAATCCTGCACTTGTTTTCCCGTATCATTTTAGGATGTCATCCCAAAACTTAAGCATATCCAAATCTCAGGTGGACCACACCACTAGAAACAGTGGTGAACGACCATTAAAAGCTTTTTATGGGCCACAAAAGTTTTGGATTAATCTGTTCTTTATATATTCCCTACAGCCATGTCTGTTTGACTTTATCAACAGGTTGGATTGAAAATAAAAATTACGTTAGGCATTATTATGGGCCTCGTGAAGTTTTTAATGGTGGCCATTATTCAATCACCACTGTATCCTGTTTCGTGATCCACATAAGATTTGGATGTGTTTGATTTTTTGGAACGCATCAAAAACTAAGCTGGAAAAACAGATAGACAACATGGATATACAAAACATCATTAAGGTGGGCCCCATGGTGAGGGTAACACCCACTAATGTGTTAACCGGGTAACACCTAATCCACTCCAGTAACACCTTAGTGGGTGTTATACACTTACCCTGCGGGACCCACCTTAATGAACTTTTTGTATATTCATGCCGTGCACCTGTTTTCCTATATCATTCTGGGATGTGTTCCAAAACTTAACTAGATACTCAGGTGGAACACACCACTGGAAATAGCCGTGAATGACTATTAAAAGCTTTTAATGGGCCACAAAAGCTTTAGATCAATCTGATTTTTGTATTTTCCCTTCATCCAGGTCTGTTTGACCTTATCAACCGGTTGGATGGAAAATAAACATTATGTTCGCGATTACTGCGGGTCCTATGAAGTTTTTAATGGTGGGCATTCAATCACCACTGTTTCCTATGGTGTGATCCACCTAAGATTCGGATCTGTTTAATCCTTCGGAACACATTCTAAATTGGGCTGGAAAAATAGATGGCTGGCGTGGATATACAAAACATCATTAATTAAGGTGGCCCCCAATAGGTGTTACCCAGGTAACAGCTAATCAGCTCTCATGTTTAATGGATTGAGATGGTGTGATGACATATGAAGAGTCGATGGGACAAACAGGTAGCCGGCCGTGTTCTGCACGTGTATGTTCTCGTGTTCTTCTTTAATCTTTCAAATTCGACATATAGACAAAAAAAAAAAAAAAAAAAAAGAAAAGAAAAGAAAAAAAGGTGTTGTATGTTAAGAACTCTATTCTACAGCAACAAGATGAAAAGCTTCATTGAAGGATGATTATAATATAATGAAGAGGTGTATTGATAAGTAGACAACAATAGAAAGCTATGCAATGGAATGAGGTAAAGTCATGTATTACAAAACTAACCCCAAAAAAAAAAAAAAAAAAAAGGTAAAGTCATGTATTGAGGTGGATACATCACACCTCCAAAAAGATGCGTGGGAACTTTCTTAATTTCCAACTCATTTCTAGAGAATTAACTAAATCATGCCATCTTACATAGTTTATTTAACACGGATCTTATACACAATCACAAGCAAATATAAAACATTAGCGTAACGATCCATTCAAAACTCCCCATGGAGTTGGCCATGCACGTCCAACCTACACATCAAGCGTTTTATTTATTGTTTTTGATTTTTTGAAGTTTATTGATTTAATTTTATCTTTCCTCTCAACTCTTGTCATTGATTTTTTTAGAGACGATCCATTTCTTTTTTTAGGTAATTCATTGAGAACTCAGATGTCTGTTGGTTGGTTTCGAAGCTTCGAATTCAACTACAGTAATCATTTTAGGCAGTTTAATACAAACTGCCCAAAGTTTATTTCTTGATCAAACTTTGATTTATATTTGAATGTAATCATTATCTTTACTAAGTATGTGGGAATTAGCTTATATTGAAAGATTTAGCTCATATGATTTGTGAGAAATGGGATACATATATTTCATGATAGCATACGTTTAATTATTGTATCAATGTTCTTCTCAAGATTACTTTTGGATGCAGTTGTCATGATCCGTCATGGCCAGGTGGGGACCTGGGATTGGGTATCATATATATAATTAATTTTTTATGAAAATACAAATTTTGTATATTTGAGATTTGAATGGTAGATTTGATTCTGATTTTTTCCTTTCTTTTGTATAGACTTGCCTTATCAAATGGGTTGGTTAGTTAGGCATTTAGAGAAATTGATAGTAAACTAGTTTTGGATGTGTGCACTGATTAGGCAATCAATTTTCATTATTATTATATTTTAAAATTTAATGAGAAACGCCAACGGCTTTTAGCCATCGGTGAAAGCTTTTAGCCAACCAATGGTTTTAGCCGTTGTAAATGCCGATGTTTTAAATCTGTCAACCAGCAACGTCGATGCCCCCTTTCCCAACAGCCCATCAGACAGCTAAAGCCGTCAGGGAAGGTCAATGCCGACGGTTTTTAGCCGTCAGCATTGCCCAGTTTTTTGGTGAAGCTACAAAGAACGACTCAGCATGAGGATGACAATGGAATTGTTGAAGATTTGAGTATCTTATACTCAGGAATTAGTGATTTCTTGACACAGAAGGACGTGATGAAGTTTATTACCGTCTTCCTTAGGAATAACTACGAATCCACGGAGCTTCTTTAGGCATTTCTCGAATTCACGAGGGATGAAAATAGAAATAATTTCTAATAATTCGAAATAAATTGATTGATGATAAAATGAAATGACAATCCTTTAAATAGTGAACTCAAACCTAAGAAAAAAGTTCTATACTCGAACTCAATAAAAACATGACTTACTATAATAGTAAAGTTACTATTTATAGACAACCACAATTCATACTTGACTTCACGTTTTCGGCCAAAAATAGTAAGTGTCTAATTTGGCCTAACCACTTTATTCTCTTAATTTTTGTAAGCCCTTGTTGGGCACAGACTCCTATAATTCAAGGATCAAGACTTATGTTTGAATTAAAACTTACTATTTATATTAAAAATAGAAATAAAATGGGCTAGACAATGGAATCTCGCAAATTCAGTGTATGCAACCTAGGAGTTGGTTGGCAAAAGTAGCTTCTCCTCCCCAAAATCATATATGATTCATCGAACAATTTGTTCCAATTTATTCAATACGAGTGTTTTAAGGTTCTGACGGTCCTGATTACTTTCGCTTCCCATCAGGCCTTCTTTGGTCCATCTTACCACGAAAGTGTCCGCGACCCAATCTACATCATTTCCAAACCACGTATTAAATCAGCCTTTTCTTGAATCAGCTTCCATATGGCATCCACATGTCGCTGCTCAGTTAGGGTTGTACCCATAGCAAACCGCAGTACATATAACCCACCCACCACAGCATGAGTCATGTACGCACGCCCACTAGAGTTAATACTCTCCAAAAGCCGACTATTAATATCCGACCCATCTTCCCCTGCCCTAGGCTTGAGACGAAAACACACCATGGCGAATTTCCTCGGCACCACAACCTCAAACCTAGGGTCCATACCCACTTGTGATTCGAACCACTTCGCCATTGCCACATCGCTTCGAATGTGCTCCTGTAGGTTAACCACCCCATGGCTCCGAATCACGAGCCATAGTTTCATGGCTCGAAACCGCCGGCTCAATGCAATTTGCCAGTCCTTGTAGTCCACAACTTTCTTCGTATCACTATCCTTATTTTTCAAATACTCAGGATCCATTGATAACGAGCTAGTTAGTGCATCTGGGTTCTTGACCCACAAGCAACAACAGTCCATGTTAGTAAGAAACCATTTATGTGGATTCATACTAAGTGAATCTGCATGGTGGACCCCATCTAGATAAGATCTGAACTCTTCACAAATGCATGCCGATCCGGCGTAGGCAGCATCTACATGGAACCACATACCATATTCACGAGCAACCTCACCCAAACCCTCCAATGGGTCCACAGCTCCACATGCTGTGGTCCCCACCGTCGCGCAAAGGAACAAAGGAAACAACCCAGATTCTACATCATCATCTATCGCTTTACGTACGCCTTCAGGAGATAATGCAAATGACGTGGCAGCTGATGTGGGGAGTGATCGGAAATTGGACGGTCGGATTCCGATTAGTCTTGATGCTTTTTGGACGGTGGCATGTGTTTGATCAGATGCATAGACGACTAATTTACCAATGTGGTCCCATCCAAGCCTCTCCAAGGCTTTTTCCCTTGCTGCTGCTAACGTGCACATGACCGCTTCGCAAGTGCTACCGAGCAATACTCCACCACCATCGCCACCAGAGAATGTGAATGAATGTGGGATTTTGAGCATCTTGGCCATCCAATCCATTACAATGTTTTCGAGCTCAGTTGCAGCTGGTGAAGCGATCCAAGTGAATCCAACAACATTGAATCCGGTGCAAAGCATCTCACCGAGAAATCCTGCAGTGCTAGCATTGGCTTGGAAGTAACCAAAGAAATTTGGGCTTTGCCAGTGAGTCAGACCAGGTATTATATGGTTACGAACATCTCTATATAACTTCTAACGGGTCAGGTGAAATGGAGCGGAATCTGGTAAACGGTTCTTCAAATAACCCGGTTCGACTTGGCTTCGAACAGGGTAGTTTTCAATGGCTCGGTAGTAATCAGCAACGAAATCAAGAACCTGATGGGATTGCTCGGTGAAATTGTCAGGGTCTAAAGGACTGAAGATGTTGCAAGGCAGGCTGCCCATTTTATTACGAGGTAGGAAGTGAAACGAAATGCAGTGGACTGATGTTATGGTATGGGAAGCAGCGAGAGGGTATTGTTGAATTGAAGTTGGCGAGTTTGTCCTTTATAAAGAGGCTAACTACCCCGCCAAAGAAATTAGTTGGAATATAGACGTCCACCCTTGATTTTTACAGGGCTTACCATAGAGATTATACCAAATCCACTCCAATCATTAGATGTCATACTAAAACTTAGGCTCAAGGCTCAAAATTCAAGTTCATCTATCTTTCAAGTAGGCCACACAAACGTAAAAAACATTGGAGGGTGAGATTTTCTTATCTACTATTTCCAGCCGTGTGGTCCACCTGAAGCACGGATGGGCCTGCTTTTTGAGTATTAGATGTAACGTAAGGTGACCCACCTGATGTTCAGGGTAGATTTAAAATTAACACCATGGTAGGCTGACCCAAATGGGCTACTCTTTTCCAAAGTTTGTTAAAATGGCTCCTTTGTGGGCATTACAAGGATTAATTACCAGAAGAAGCGCCACTGCCAAGCATTAATTATCATATTAAATTAGTGTTTTGGGAACAGGTACCACTCCGACCATAAGATGTGTAATCCAATGATAAACTCAGAGCCAAGAATTCAGGCAAATCTGTGATTAAGATGAGCCACACCAATGGGAACAGTTAGAAGGGAGACATCTACCATTGATTTTTGTAGGGCCTATCATGATAAAACAGAGAAATCCATTCTATCCATTAGATTTCACACCAAAATTAAGCTTGGGTCCCAAAAATCAGGTCCATACATGATTCATGTGAGCCACACTAGAAATAGTTTAGTGGATGAACCTTTCCATGTACACTGTTTCCAATCATGTGGTTGACTTGAATTAATGATGGGGATGAAATTTGAAAACTTGATCTAACATGAGGTGACATACCTGATGGTCGGGGTTGATTTTATATTAACACAACGATGAGGCCCACCCAAGCTGTGGCCCCTTTTCCATGCCAAAATGAAATTAGCAAGGGCTGGAAGCATTTACTTATATTAATTAAAAGGGGATTGTTTTCACAGGCAACCAGTGGTACGTCCAACTGTCACTATGTGCATTTATTATATATATATATATATATAAAACATTGTAAGGTTATGTACTCTACCACTTCGATACACGGAGATACTGTCGACTCGTGATAAATTAGCAAAATATTTCAAGCCTCTCATCAGCCAACCACGCATTTTATCCTCGTGTTTAGATTATGAGTGGTCCAGTCAATGATGGGAGCCACGGTCGAGGCACGACACCCAAAGATCTCAGCAATTGCCTCATCCTACCCGTCGGATCTTTGGGCTTTTCCAATTGAATTTGGAGTTTTATTTCTCTTTCCAAGACGCGGATTTCCTGCAAAGTTCTTGCACTGGGAACTTATGTAGGGCCCACCATGATGTTTTTAATAAATCCACCACGTCCATTCTATATTTGAGCTCATTTAAGGACGAAAGGAAAAAAGTGATCCGGATCCAGGACTCAAGTAGGCCGCAGCAAAGGAAAAGGTGGGTAGGGAAATTCCTACCATTGATACCTTCCTAAGGTCGACAGTGATGCTTACATTCCATCTATACCGTTCATAACGTCATTCGTACGGAGATGAACTGAAAAAAAATTATATATAAATTAGCCTGATTCAAAACTTCTGTGGCCCCGTGAAAATTTCAGCTGTGGATGTTCAATTCTCCCCTTTTTGGCCCACTTGAATTTTGGATCCGGATCATTTTTAGCATTTTGTCCTAAAATGAGCTCGCAGAACGGATGAATGTGGTGGATTTATCAAAAACATCATGATACATTGGTTCCCAGCGTAGTAACTTCCTGCCAAAGCCTTTCGCAGTAAATCCGCGTTGACCGTGTTCTAAGGGTTAGAATATTTTGTGCATGGTCCATCGTGGCGGGCTCCTTGGCAAGCACCGTCAAGTTTCCATGGTCCATCGTGGCGGGCTCCTTGGCAAGGACCGCAAAGTTTCCATTGACACGACGATGAAATGCTGGACTCGGATTCGATAGCGACCCCTCTACTACGGACGCGGATTTCCTGCCAAAGCCTTTCACAGTAAACTCCTGCCAAAGGATTCTGTATGGGCCCACTGTGATGTTTTTGAGAAAGTCACTCCGTCCACCCGTTTTCCGAGCTCATTTTAGGTCGTGCGATTAAAAATAAGGTATATCCAAAACTTAACTGGGCCAAATGAGAGAAAACAGTAGAGATTTAGTGACCACCATTGATACATATATAAGGCCACAAACGTTTTGTATCGGTTTAAATTCTTTGTTTTTTCACTTCATCTCAGTGAAAGTAACCTTATAAACGTTTTGGATGGATTATAAACATCAAGGTGGAGCCTAAGAAGACTTTAACTGTGGTCATTCCTTTTCATACTGTTTCATCTCTTATGGCCACCTGAGTTTTGGATCCTTCTAATTTTTGGTTACATGTAGTGATTTTAAAAAACAGGTAGATGGTTTGAATTTCTCATAAAAATTACAGTTGGGTCCCACCAGAATCCTTCTACAGGAACCTCCTGCGAAAGCTTTCGCAGGAAATCTTAGGGGCTGTTTGATTTTTAGGGCCAGTTTGTTTTTTCAAAGCAAAGGTAAATACTGTGGAAATGAATAATTATTACTTCATAGCGTTTGAAAATTCATAGGAATTTATGCATTTGAAACCGGTTTAAAAGAGATACTTTTAATTTTTGAACCACATAGTAATGTATATGATATATCTGTTCCGTCCATCCGTTTTACAACAGAATTTTGAGGTATGAACCAAAAATTGAGGAAGATCCAGTACTCAAGTGGCCCACAGCAAAAGAAATAGTGGCTTAAAATTTTTTTAACAATAAGTGTTCAATTCCCTTTTTTAGCTCATTTTTTGACTCATGCCATAAATTCAGCTGGCATAATGGATGAACGGTGTGGATAAGCAACACACATCACAGTGGGACCCACAAATATTTTGCCTTGAATTTTTGTGTTAAAAAAGAAAAAAGAAAAAAGAACGTGAAATCAAGCAGAACGATGAATCAAGTACAAGGAAAATGTCGTAGGGAAATAATCATTACCAATTTACCGGTCATTTACCAGGGAACTAGAAAATCAAACATGCACTTAATTTCCCTGGTAAATACATGGAAATAAGTAATTATTAGTTACTCCTTACTCCACCGGTTTGAAATTTGCACATGGAAATAAGTAATTATTACTTATTCCTTACTCCACCTGTTTGAAATTTGCCTGCAATTACGTTTCGAAAAGATGTCCATACAATATCATTTATTACTGATTTAAATATGTGGGCCCCACAATGATATATGTGAGTTATCCACACCTTCCATCCTTTTAAAAACTACATTTTAAGGCATGAACTCAAAAATGAGAAAAATCAGAAGCTCCAGGGGACCACACTTTAGGAAACAATGATCATTAAGACGTCAATGGTTGAAAGCTGTTTTCTCCCTAGGGCCAATATTGATGTTTATTTGTCATCCAACCTGTTCATAAGTTCACACAGTCATGGATAAAGGGGAAACAAAAATATCAATTTGATCCAAAACTTCTGGGTCCTCAAGAAGCTTTCAATGGTAGGAGTTCAATTCCCATTGTTTCCTGTGTTGTGGTCCACTTGATCTTTGAATCTGCCTCATTTTTCGACTGATGCCTTAAAATGAGTTGGCTAAAAGGATGGATGGTGTGAATAAGACACACACATCATGATGGCCCCACGATTTAACATCTTTCTACTCGGGTGACGTGAGGAGTGCTGTAAATGAAAGGTGACGGTCAACACCACCTTAGAAGTCCAACCAGCAGAAATACATAGGTAAGTAATTACCTGTTTACTTTGAAGTCCAACCGAAAGGGCGTGGATTTCCTACCGCCTTTCGCTGGAAATCGGAGGGACGCGGATTTTCTAGAAAAGCCTTTCGCAAGAGGTTCCTGCACAAGGATTCTGGGCGGGTTCAACTGTAACTTTTGTGAGAAATCCAACTTGTCGATCCATTTTTTAAGATTACGTTAGGACTTATAACAAAAAATTAGGAGGATCTTAAACTCAAGTGGGCCATACGAGTGAAACAGTGCGGAAAGAAATGACTAGAAAAGAAATGATTACCGTTGAAATCTTCCTAGGCTCCACCTTGATGTTTATACTCTATCCAAAGTGGATTGGCTGGTGTACCGCACATCAGCTATATAGCTGGTGTGGTACAATGCTAGTGGAGCTCCAAGTTGTACGACCGGTTCAAAGGAGATCAAAATTATGTGGGCCCCACAATGATGAATTTATTATATATATCCACACCGTTCATTCATTTGGTGAGATCATTTTAGATCATGAGCCAAAAAAATGAATCATATCCAGAGTTCAAATGGACCACACCACATATAGCAGCTGGGATAATGATTTTCACCGTTAAAACATTAGTAGGGCCCACCATAATGTTTAGTTTCCATCCAATCTGTTCGCAAGGTCACAAAGACCCGGATGATGAAGAGGAAAAACAAATATCATATTGATCCAAAATTTTTGTGACCCCAAAAGGGTTTCAATGGTAGACATTCAATATCCCACTGTTTTTTTCAGTGTAGTTAAGTTGATATTTAGATCTATCTTATTTTTTGGCTCAAGCCTTACCACGAGCTTGTCAAATGAATGGACGGTTTGGATATAAGACATACCTCATAATGGGACTCACAAATCTTGCTGACATCAATACAGCAGCTATATAACTGGTGTGCGGTACACCAGCCAATGTGCTTCCTCCACTACTAGGTCTCTCATGGACGCGGATTGTGTCCTACCCCCACCAATCCTTCTGGGCGGGGCTCCATGGGGCCAACTGTGATGTAAGTATTTTGTCCACGCCATTCATCGATTTTCTATCATTTTAAGATTTTATTATAAAACTTAGGCAGGTCTACAACTCCAGTGGACCACACAAAAGGAAGTTGCAGTGATAATAACACTCACGGTTGAAACCTTTCTAAGGGCCACTGTAATGTTTTTTTTACCATCCAACGTATTCATAAGGTCATGTAGACATGGATGAAGTGAAAACACAAATATCAGCTTGATATGAACCTTCTCCAGCTCCCAAGAGGTTTTTAATAGCATCCGTTCAATCCCCACTTTGTGGTTCGCTTACTCATTATAACTACCTCCCTTTTTTTGTATAATATCTTAAAATGATACGAGGAAAACGATAAACAGTGTGGATAAAACAATTAAATCACGGTAGGCCCCACATAGCCCTGCTCGGACAGATTACCGTCCCGCAGGGTAGGACGCAATCCGCTTCCGTCTCTCATCGAAGATGTGGGCCCTACCACATATATATATATATTATATATATATATATATATATATATATATATATTATATATATATATATATATATATATATATATATTCATCCGTGCCGTTCATTCATTTTCTCATCTCTTTTTATGATATAAGCCTAAGAATGAGGCATATCTAAATCTCAGGTAGACCACACCCCAAAAGAAACTATGATGATTGAATGCAGGCCATTAAAATTTTCCTAGGGCTATTGTGATGTTTATTTTCAATCTGACATGTTGATTAGGTTACACTGACATACATAAAGGGAAAACACAAATATCAGCTTGATCAAAAATATTTTTAGCACCTAAGAAGTTTTTAACCGTGGCCATTCAATCCTCACTATTTTCAATGGTGTGGTCCTAGTAGGATTTGGATATGCCTCATTTATGGATCTAATGCCCTAATATAAGCTAGAAAATTGATGGATGGCATAGATAAAACACATACATAATAGTGGGGCCCACACACAACATTGACCAGTACCAACCTTCGTACTCCAGGGGTAACTATAAGTGAATCTGAGAGTGTTGCGTAGAGCTAGGCATATCTGACCCGATCCAATAGATCCGACCGATCAGACCCGATCCGACCCGTTCCGAACCGAACCAAACCAATGGCCTGTATCGGTGCGGATCGAGTAGGGCCATTCAGATCTGACATTTTTTCGGATTGAGATCGGGTCGTGGTCAATCCGGACAGATCCGATCCGAATGGATCCGGACCAATTCGATCCGACCCGATCTGGAGTGGTTCTTATCAATAATTCTACTTTTTCCTTTGGTATGGTCCAATTGATCTTTGGATATACATCAATTTTGGGTTCAACCACTAAAATGATCTGGAAAAAAGAATGGACGGCGTGGATAAACCACATGCATTCACGGTGGGCCCCAACAGAGTTTACTCAGTATAATAAGAGAGGATTTACTGGTGTACCATACATAGCTATATAGTTGTTGTAGGCTTCTTGTAGCTATAGGTACGTGTGGTGTGAAGACGAGCACTAACGCTCCTCAAGCTCTGAGTTATACGAGCAGTTCAAAGGAGATCAAAGTTATATGGGCTCCACAGTGATGTACTTATCATATCCACACCGTTTATATATTTTTAGAGATCATTATAGAGCATTATCCAAAAAATGAATCATATCCAAAGATCACCTGGATCACACCACAAATAGCAGTAGAGAATAATTTTCACAGTTAAACAATTCATAGGGCCCACCATAACGTTTATTTTCCATCCAATCTATTCATAAGGTCACAAAGACCTGAATTAAGAGGCAAAATAAATTCCAAATTGATCCAAAACTTCTACAAGACTGTGGCCCCATAAAAGGTTTGAATGGTAGACGTTCAATCCCCATTGCTTTTTTCAGTGTGGTCCACTTGATAGTTAAATCTATCTTATTTTTTGTCTCAAGCATTAAAACGAGCTCGCCAAATGGATGAATGGTTTGGATATAACACATACCCCATGATCATACCCACAGAACTTGCTAACGTCAAGATGTGAGCCGCTTGTATAATTTTGGCTGCTTGCCTTGGTGGAAGAAATAAGTCTTTTTCTTGGACGGGCCCATTGGATGGAGAACCTAAATTCATACCCTGTGTTCATATCTGTCCACCCACCTACGTATGATATCGTGTCATTCAAACAGTAAGCCCTACCATCAACATCCCATGGCACAAAAAGCAGACCACCTTGCTCATATGGACGGACTTCATCTTGTCCATCCCTATAGAGCCAGGAATGGGCTAGGGCCAACCACAGACCAGCTGCAGCAAGGCCCATAGCCAACCCAACTAGGTGGTATGACGTGGCTTGTCTCAATGACCGGACAACACTTGGATATTTCTTGATCATTTGAGCTGTCAATAGTAAGATCCTACTTAGTAGATGCTACGTATCAAAATAAGGAAAGTCTGATTAGTTGGCCATACTTAGTCCTCAATGATAGAATTTGTAATTAGGGCTGTCAATGGGCTGGGCCTAAGGTTGGCTTCGGCTCGGATTTTGAATTTTTGGGCGGGGCCTTTTTATAATTTTGATTTTGACAGGCCTGAGCCCAGCCCATTGAGGGTTTTAAAACTCACATCCTTTCCAAGTCTAACTCCCTACCAGTCTCCCATGTTTCCATGTTGGGAATTGGGCTGTCAAGAGACCAGGCTTGGGGTTAGCTTTGGGCCGGGCCTATTCAAAATGTTGACTTTGCCAAGCCCAAGCCCAGTTCATTGACAGCCATTAGTGGTCAAGATGGATTTTACATATACATCATGGTGGGGCCCACCCAAGCATCCGACCCATTTGCTCGCGCACACACCCAACTTGCCTAACAAAAGGTAGTGTGATGATAATAATACTAATTAATGAGGTTGCTGTAAAAGGCACCTTAATAAAATTTCAAATTAATTAGATAGTTCTTTGTAAAATTTTCTCATAACTACTTAGATTAATGTGATTATGTGAAGTAACTTATACAATTTTTTTTTTTTGAAAAAGGTACTAGAATGTAAATTCTCTATTTATAATAGGTAGTTTCTTGTAAAATTCTCAAACCTATATATTTGCCCCCTATATTTAAAAATTGCCCCACTTTTGGGTTATCCCTTCATTATTCATTATGGTGTAAGTTCTCTTGATAAATGGGTTGCAAGGCATATAAACAACAAGGTAGACCCCACATTCCATCTGAAAGTTTCAACGGTGGGCGTCGCGTCCTGAGTATATTTACCTTTGGTGTGACCCACCTGAGCTACAGCCTCGCAGTAATTAGGATATAGACCTAACATGAGCTAGTAAATGTAACTTGACAAGCTGGACTGCACCCACAAATCATAGTGGGACCCTAGAAAATGGTAATTCCTTTTGGCAATTCACTTCCTCTCCCCACCAGAATTGAATGTACCTTATCTACTGATATCAAAGATACCGAATCTGGTAAATGGTTGGGGATATATGTCGCGAATCACAACGGTTTTGTGTGCACGTACCAAAAGGAAGTGTTGTGGTGTCATGGTTTCATTGCATGGTATACCTAAAGACATGGCAATTTCCATATCTTTGGAATTTTATAGTGAGGAAAGAACCCAACTCATCAAATATAATATATATGGTTGCTTTACGTGAATTGGGAACGTGATATTTATGTTTCTCAAACAATGAACGATCCACATTGGTCTATCAAAATGAGTGGCTGTCACTTTAAGTCAGGGGCGGCTCAAAAGGGTAGGCGGGTGAGGCAATCATCTAAGGCCCCCTAATTATGAAGGCCCTATATTATAACAAAATTAAAATTTCTTAATTATCAAGGTCCTATATTATAGCAAAATTAAAATTAAGAAGAAAAAAAAAGCCTAAAATTTTTTAAATAAAACTTATTGAAAGACCTACAAAATAGGAACATTTAAAAATTAGTTTACAAGTTTGAAATTGAAAATAAAAAACAAATCTTAAAAACTAACACTATCAATAATAACAATCTAACTCTATCGGCTCTTTTTCAAAATAATAGCATCATTCCCAATAAATTCTTCTCCTAAAACCTAGGACCACAACTGCCTACTTTATTGCTAATTAAGTTCTCAAAAAATTAAATTCTAACGCCGTTTTATATATTAAATTCTAACTTCATTTTTCTAACGGTTTGAATTTATTTTCGAAATTAAAAGTTTTAAAAGAAGTTGCGAAAACAGAAATTAATATTCCAATTGAAATACTTAACCTAATAAAAGAACTAGATTGTTTTCCAAATTGTTTTATTGCATATAGAATACTACTTACCATACCTGTTACAGTTGCGTCTGCAGAAAGAAGTTTTTCAAAACTAAATATTATAAAAAAAATTATTACGAACAATTATGTCTTAAGATAGATTAAACGATTTAGCAATTTTATCTATTGAAACTGATTTATTGGGTAAACCCAAATACAAAAGTTTAATTAGTAATTTTGCATCTAAAAAGGCAAGAAGCAAATTTATGGTTTAATTTTGAATTTATTATTTTTAAACTAAAAAGCCTCATTTTTATGACTTGCCTAAGACCTCCAAAAATGTTGAGCCGCCCCTGCTTTAAGTAGGAAGTGGAAAATGAGACTAGAAATAGAAATAGTAATTTAAATTAAAAAAAAAAAATTTTAAAAAAAAAAAAAAACAATGTGATTCCAACTTGGGAATTAATGAAGGGAAATGCTCCAATGCTCTCGTGGCACCTATTACGTCTAGAACACAATTTCTAGGGCACTATGCGAATATCACATTGATTTGATAATCCAATCCATCTTTGATTTAGCCATTTTTCTAAGCCAGGATGAGATGTTTATGATCACTTAACAAAAGCAAGTAATTAATCGGAGAAGCCCTAACAAAAAGATTATAGTATCGTTAATTGGAACTATTTTTGCATAAATGGTGAACGTCCCTATTAAAGACTTTTAATTTAGATGGCATGATATTTGCTTGGAAGCCTAAGAAATGTGTGGACATCCAAGGAATTGGACTGTATAAGTGTCCACAATCAGGAGCATTATAACTTATTAATGCTCTAAGAGCACTGGAGATTTCTCATTAATGATTTTTTTAATAGGTGATTAAGGACTTCAACAAGAGAGCTCAATGAGTTTATTTTATTTTTTTTTATCAAAAAGTAACTCAAGAAATTTAAAATCTGAATATATGTGAATGCATTTTTTTCCTTTTAAAATGTGGTGGACCAAAATGCATAGAAAAATGCATTTTAATAGCTTTTTGTCCCCACCAAATTTCTAAAATTTAATTAAATTACTTATTAAAATTAATGGTTATAAGTTATCGATCGGCAATGTAACGCCGGCAACTACTGCCAGTTACAGACAATTCCAAAACCCCACAACATGCATTTGAAACATGTTAATAAGCATTTCTAAATGTTCATTGACTCAAATATTTATGGCCATACATATAATAGATGAATCCGGAGGTTTGTTGACTAACTAACTTGTTTCTATTGATACAACATTCTTTAATGGCTCGAGCTCTTAGAGAAATTAATTATTTAATATAGTATTAGAGCAGAAAATCTTATGTTGAAATTTCATAAACAACAAATATGCTTCAATAATACATATACAAAGAAAGGTTTTAAAGGTTGTCCAGATACTATATCGGGGAATTCAATTTATAAACCATCTATTATTGTTCCAATGTTGTCCATGCAAATTACAGAAGAGAGTCCAATGGACGCCATAGTTCAAAAAATGCATCAAGCAATCTTAATTTTTCAGCATTTGTTTGCTTTTGTAAATTTCTTATAAAAGCTGTTTTCATTTCTTTTCCATTTTCTGAAAAATGCTCATTTTTCATTTTGTTGCCGGTACCTAAAAATTGTAAATTTCCAAAAACTGGAGAAAAAAGAGAAGAAAATTCCTATCCCTTTTAAGTAGTCCTTCACTTGCTACCTGCAAAGAGGCTAATTTGGTCTTTTCTCATAAAAGAGTGCTACTCGCAGCTCTAGTTTGGGAGTGTAACTTGAGGCTCACAATCACCCCTGTTCAGTTTCTTTATCACGGCCATTCCCTTGGGTGGGCTTCTAGAAGCATGATATGAGGCCACCTTCATTAACTCCAGCGATCGACACCGTCCATCCGTTTGCACGTGTTCTTTTTCATTTTGGGCCAAAAAAATAAGAAATGAAAACAAGGATTCCTTTCCCACTGTTTCTTGGGAAAAAAATGTTTTCTGAGAAATACATTTTCCTCCATTTTTTCCATGAATCCAAACAGGCACTTACTAATGTTCACATCATGATGTAGAGTGGCCCGCAAACATATTCTTGGCACAGTTGACCGAAATAAGCCCGAACCAGAAGTGGACATAGTCTGTCAAATTTATGCCCAAGTCCTACATAAGGCATTATGTAATTGGGTGCTAGGCGTGTCCGGTTCAAAGAAATTCATTCCAAATAGGAAAAAATTGTTGTTCGAAATGTGAACAGTAAATCAACCATACCTTTTGATCCGAGTATCGTTACAAGATGCATAGCCTGTCAATCTTTATTGTAATGGGCCATTTGGGGTCAATTGATCATTATAGTGAGTCACATTGGTCTATTTCGTGAGAAAATGCTTCATTCCAATTCAAAATTTGGTTTTGAGAAAAAACTTACTATTTTCATTAAGTTTTAATTTAGATGCACCTCTTTCGTTTTACAGTTTTAATATGAGTTGTCTTCTTAGGAATTGCTTGTAATCATGTTAGGAATCATCAAAGACTTTCTATTTTTTTATTTATAAAATTTATTATTTTCGAATAAACTTTAATTTAGTTGAATAATAAATTATTATTTTTTTACATTTTACTTTGTAGATTCAAGGTTTTAATCACTTGAGGAAGGCGGTAATCTTCTTCTTCACTTTTTCACACTCTTCCTGCATCACATCAGTACTAGAAAACAAAAGATACACTTCAAAAAAATCCCAAATCTTAGCACTAGGACCTCTAATGCTTTGTCTGAGCTCTGATAAGATGAGAGGCGCACTTACTTTTTATACTTAAAATCTAAAGGGGAAACCTTATTTTTTATCCCAACATCCAAAGAAGAAAGTATTCTATAACGATGCACTTGTGTTGCTGCACTCTCCTCCTTTACTTTAACTGACCAATCATGGTGTTTTAATTTTCCCTAAAACTATTTTATCTCTCATTAGACCATTTAAGTATCTTATAAATAGAACAAATATCTCCTACCTCTTTATCGACTCTAAGAGGCATCTAATTCATGATCGTTTCAGGTATTTTTTTTTCCCCCTTCTTTGCCTCTTAATCCTCCCTCGTTGTGGAACATAATAGAAAATTAAGATATTGATTCAAATGCAATTGCATGAAAAAATAATTTTGTAGGAGGGAAAGCATTCGAGTAAACGTTACACTCAAATGTTATGAAGGTAAATGTGTTATAGTGATCATGGAGCTCCTCAGGAATTTAGAAGGTAATGTATGATTTCTTCACTTGATAAGTTCTTATTTGTTATGATTTTAGAATTATTTTTTATATGTTTGTTAATTTTTTTGATTTCTTTTAATCATTTGGCTCTCGATATAGACTAGCTACAATCTAATTTGGACACTTGTTTCTTGCAGTTTGTGTTCTCATTCGTCATTTTTTATTATTTATTTTAGTTGTCTTTCTTGCTATTATTGCTTAGAATTACTATTTTTAGCACATACATGTTGGAGTGTTCAAGTTTACTTTTAACGTTTGAAGAATTATTCTAGAACATGGTGGCTTTGATTTATCCTAAAAGCAAAATTACTGCTGGTGGGCCTTATCATAGATGGCTCATGTATCAAAAAATCACATCTATTAGACAGTCCTATCTACCATTTTCTTTTTTCTACCATTGGTTTGAAGTGCAGTAATTAGATGGCTAATATCATCTGATCTACATGCATGTTTAACCATTTGTCATATACAATAGAGATACTAGATGGACGGCCTGACTGATATGTGGTTAAGGATGGCGATGAGTCGCATAGCCCGCTGGACCAGGTAAGGCCAAGCTAGTAGGGCCTAGCTTGGGACTTGAATGCATGGTCTGATCAATTTCTAAATTGGGCTTGGGCTG
Source organism: Magnolia officinalis (assembly GCA_021015155.1). Taxonomy (NCBI): domain Eukaryota; kingdom Viridiplantae; phylum Streptophyta; class Magnoliopsida; order Magnoliales; family Magnoliaceae; genus Magnolia; species Magnolia officinalis. Next base: position 3,911,294 of record JAJHSJ010000002.1, read on the forward strand.
AGTCATTTTAGCTCAACCCAACCATCCATACCTGACTTTTTACATAGGATGTTATATTCTACAAATATGTCATTCTAATCCTTAGTCAGTCATTCATCTTAAATGTAGACTACTATTGGTTTCATTTTCTTTATATGGCTTTTTTTTTTTTTTTTTTTTTTTTTTTTTTGCATGTGATAAATGGATGGATTGAGAAATTTAACAAGAATTAGAGATTTTATCAATTTTTGGGTCAAGTCGGGTCGGACGGGGTCAGGACCAGGCCCAAGTAAGTTTTTGGGTCAGGCTTGGGTCTGCTATGGTAGGCCCGTGCTGGTTCAGGCCTGCGTCACCCTGGCCTAGACCATTGCCACCCCTATATGTGGTCCTGCCAAGTGTGTGCTGTGGAGAGATGCCATTCTCTGGTTACAGTAGTGGGTAGACTAGTATTTTATTTTTATTTTTTCATTTTTCCATTTTTTTTTTCTTTTCTTTCTTCTTGTCCCTTGTTGAGGTTGAGGACTACCACTTGCCGAGAAGAGGCTGAATAACTTCAACGGTTGTACGCTACAATCATTTGCTTATGCAATTGATCATAGTTTTGGTTTTCAATTTCACCCTTGAAAATAGCATATTCTTCAAGGGTAGAATGCTGGTCAAAAAGGGTTGAGATGGGTATACATGGCTAGGAAATGGGAAGGTGTTCTGCATTATTAGAAGAATCTGATACCATGCAGACAAGTTTGAAAGTGTATGAAATGATCCGCATTGGACAAGGGTTTCATTGCTATATATAGACACATACATATAGATAAGTACAAAACAGTTATAACAAATATTTAACTGACTTTGAAATTCAAACAATTCAAATGTAAAATAACTATCCATTAGGACCACACTATTAGTTTGTGACCTTCTAAGGTGGTATAGATGTCTAGGAGTTGAGATGGGCTGGGTGGGCCCTACCTGCTTGCTCTTGATCTGTGTACCCAGGCCTAAAGCCAAGCCTCTCGAGCGCCAAGGACCGTTCGAATAAACCCAGTTTACTAGCTGATCACAGAAGAATGGTGGGACCTAGTTTGCCATGATTAGTGGGAGGAGGATTTTTGTTTTTCACAAGCATTACTAGTAGGCAACAAACACAGTGGCAGATGGATCCACGAGAAACAAAAGTAATGGACGTGAGAACACGGTTTTTCATATTTTATTAGGAAAGGTTTGATTCTTTATGTTATTGGAAGATTCCAATCAATCTAATTAAATTATAACCTAATCAAATCTAAATGGAAAAGATAAAAATATACATGAAGAATCAAATCTTTATTAATATCCATTCTTCAATTGATCTTGGAAGATCAGAGGTTGTTTGGTGTTGGATACAACGTAGATTGCATGGTGACCCGACACTAGTGTGGTGGACGTGGTGGAATTTGTTTAGGCCATGTGCTATTGTATCATAGATGAGGCCTATGTAAAGCATGTTTGAAAGTTGCTAGGTTGAGTATGTATTCTACAATACCCACCTCGAACAATGATATGTGATCCAATCAAATCTCGCTGTCTCAACACCACTGACTTATATTGTGTGAGGGTCACCTTGTAATCTGAGGCTAGATAATGTGTGCATTGACAACATTCGAGAGGGCTGGCTGAATATTATTCCATTTGAAAAAAAGGAAAAAAAAAAGAAAAAAAAAAAAAAAACAAAGAAAAGTGTACATGATTTTTCATTTTATAATATCATAAGTGATGTGCTCTCACCTTTTGAAAAGAAAAAGGTAGATATGGCGCATTCCTAGATTGATTATTTGGTAGGTTTGGAAAAATCTAGTACCTGGTACAAAATATCCTCAGCCCTACATATTTGGGAATAACTTCGATGCTCTGGCAGTCGATTGCTTTATACGCATGTACAAGGAAATTGTAGATGTGACAGACATATGCCTCAATGGGATAGTTGCAAACACCTCGTATCTGCTTTACTTTTTACAACAATAGTAAACATATCTTTCCATATTTCCACTTCTCATAGATTTTGCATATTACCACACACACCCTTTGTCTGTCAACAACATTACCATTTAGTAATTGATCATTTTACCTTTATTCCATAAGCAATTAGTTATATATAGAGGCGTGGACCCGCTATAGCATATATTATCCGACTCATTTAATTAGCATTATCGCTCCACCAAAAATAGGACACCTCAAAAACTAAGTTGATTCAACCATTAGGTGTCACACCATGTGAATTTGGAGGTTTATCATTCTTTTTATGATGTGGCCCACATGATGATACGATTGGCCTGGCTTTTAGTAATGTCTAATATTTATGTAGAGCAACCTTGTTGAGCATGTTAGATATCATTGATGTATAATGGTGGGCCTGATACAAGGGAAACGGACTCCCCAAGCTGAGGGTATTGTTATCATTTGGTACAAATTCCTCTAACATCAGTATTTGTTGTTTACACCTAATCTGATCACACATGACGATAATAAGTCGACACATGATGGCATCACCATACAAAAGATCAAGACGATATCCTTTCAGTCGATGCAATCGCTAAGAAGAGATCATGAAACACAAGGAATGTTGTTGCCACAAGACACATGTCACTAAGCCTCGAGAAAAACGGTAGTATAACACATGGCAATGGGAGATAGGAAATACACTCCGTAGGAGCTTGAAAAAGAAGTTACGGCCGCCAAGCACATGTATAGCCATAAGCAAAGAGCTCTGATAAGTACAATTAGTTAAGATGGTGATCAACAAATATGGCACGATGTGATTGGCCAAGCACATCTAGAAGCAAGCTAAATACCAAAAATCATGAAAGATTATCTCAACTTAGATACACAATCGACTACGCTTACTTAACAACTGACCAATTGGAAAAGAAATTTCGCAAACTTATCTCGAATCAGATGTATAATTGGCCATGTTCGCTAACTGGCCAATCAATCAAGAGAAGATCATTGAGGTCGATTCTAATACACGTCTCCAATAAACCGTCTTACATATCTATAAATTTAACAAAGAATAAAGAGCTCAAGGGCCCACACAACTCCAATATAACACAATACTACTTTTTAGCTCTACTCTACCTTTCTTTCATCCGCCATAGACACTTATTATTATTATTTTTCAATTTAACTCTTTCACTAGAAAAGCCAGTGTCATGCGGTAAAACTAGTGTGGATTGAGTATATTAGAGTAAGTTAGTTAGACATCATACGTCTACGACTATGTCGCAGATGTGGGAAAATTTCATGTACTTGGTGATTCCGCTCAACCATCTCGCCATAAAAGTTCACCCAATTACAAAAATGTCATTATTTAAATACAAAGCCCAATCTAATAATGAACAAGTGGTCATTCCACAACCACCTTATCCACAAATTCAAGAGCCAAACAATGAATGGATAGTCATTCTCACAACTATCTTACCACGAAGGATCTGAAGTGACGAATAGGTTGTCACCCCACTGCCCTTTCCACCACGAAGTATTGTGGCCGAGTGCTAAACAACCAATCATCTAAATAACAACCAACTTTCCCACAAAGCTTAGTCGTGTGGAACGACGAATGGATTGTCATTTCCCAATGATCATTTAACCACGAAACCCCCCCGTACAAAATCCATCTGCCATCAACCATCATCCCATGATATTCAGTCTAGCATGACGAACAGACAGTTGCTACTACGATTGTCCAGCCATGAAGCCAACCGATAGACAAACAGACATCCACCCTCCCATGAACTACAAGTGTCTCGCATAATAAAGTTCAGCTCATGGTAAACGGATCGTCATTCCTATCGACCATCTAACTACGAAGCTAGCTAAGTAGACAATCTAGCTCTCGTGTTTGACGACCTTCTTGCCATGAAGGTACCGCTGTTCCTAATGACCATCTTGTTATGAACAAATTTCTTTTTCTATTTACTTTGCTAGCCAAGTTAGTTAAAAGTTATTTACTTAATTGATCAACTTCAACCTAATTTATTCTTTTAATTATATTCTTTTATTGTTAAATGGTGTAATTTAATTATGCATTTAATCATAGGTGATGTAGCTCAATATTGCCGCAATGGATAATAATAGACAACTTAAATGCACCGACTTTATAAATATGTATTTTCTTGAATACAATTTCGATTGAGGTGATTCAAAGCCAGAATGAAAGTTGGTGAGTCTAGTTTTAGAAAAATAAATAAATAAAAAACAAAACCCAAACTCAAATGAGGTTGATTTTAAGACATTTTGGAATTGTCTAGAAAATCATCGATTTCAGGTAACTAGTACTTCTAAAATTTTAGTAAATTTCTAAAATCTAGAATTGAATAAAATTTTGTGAAATAAAAGTAAACTTGATGATGATTTATCAAAAAAATTATAAAAATAATTCAATAACTAAATGTGTCAAAAATATTATAAGAAACACATGTTGGAATTGAAAATTTCTACAACTATGAGTTGTCGATGTACTAGACAAGTTACCCATGATTCGGGAATCACTTGACCGGTATGGATTAGAATCATTCACAACCAGAGAGGAATCAGTCAACTCTCTATTCTGCTAGAGATTTGAAGGAAATAATATTTTTATGAAAACTCAAAACATGGATCGATCCCTTTCTTATTACAAAATATACCCTTATATAGACCAATTACACCAAATCCACTTTATTATATTTAAGAATAACCATGAGTCCTAATACATACTATAAATTTCTACAAAAAAAAAAAAAAAAAATTAATTTAAAAAATACAACTTTCAAAATCATGCTAAGGACAGTTTTAAGACATACTTTAATTTTAAAATTTTCTCTTTTCAATGTATATATGTAACTCGATCTTGGGCCTGATTGATTGGTCCAGCTTTTCCCTTGAATTGGGCTGCAACAATAAGTTAAAATTTTGTTTTACACATACACATATATAACACATGCTATCAAATTTGAAATCAACACTTATAATAATCAAAATATAGAGAAAAAGTATTTACAATTGTCATAAATCAAAGGTGAAGTGTTTATTGTAAGGGATTTGATAAGATTCCTATCCACTTTACCACAGCTGCACCTCTAGCATCTCAAATGATTATACGAGCCGTTCATATTCTAAATTATATGCTACAATGGCATTCTAAGAAACATTTATGAAGTGATGAATGCATAAGAAGATATATTTGGAACATTGAAAGCTTATGTGTAAATGTCTCCCACTCAAATCCAAAAATCAAAAGTTAAGTTCATGAATGAATCACGGCTATAAGATCATAGCTTCTATAAGGCTAAGATGAGAACATGAACGGTTAAGATCATCATCTAAGATTGTAATTAGCATGAAAACCCGAGGCCGGCACGGTGTACTTTAAAAAACCTTACATGTATACCTCCCAAAAACTGCAACGAGGAAATCCCTAACTGAATGACTGGTGTGAATAAAACGGATGGTTTATATAAAAAGTAGCTGAGAGTAGAATATTCACCAAACACATGTCCACTTTCAGGAGACATGACTAACCAGTCAATCTCATTTATTCCTTCTCCATTTCTATGTTGGTCTTACTTTCGGCATCTAATACGAGGTACGTGTATGGCAGGTCTACAATGCCCATGCTTACCGGAAGCGGGTTGCATGGTCTGCCACACACCATGAGGGGTGTGTTGACGTGGTAAGTTTTGTAGGCCCATCATGATGTGTGTTATATTTACACCGTTCATTCATTTTGCAAGACCAATATAGGGCATGAGCCCAAAATGAGCCAGATCCAAACTTCAAGTAGACCACACCACAGAAAGTAGCGTGGATATAAGACACCTACCTTGAAACCTTCCTATATCACATCATGATGTTTATTTGTCTGTTCTAAGGTTATACAGATTTGGACGAAGGGAAAAGAAAAATATAATCTTGATTTAAAACTTCTGTAACTCCATATTATTGTCAATGGTAGGCATTCAATCCCCTGTGGTGCACTTGAGGTTTTGATCTGTTTCATTTTTGAGCTCATATATTAAAATGATCTTCTAAAATGGATGAATGGTGTGGATATAATACATACATCATGGTGGGGCTCAAAAAATCTGCCACATCAGCAAGAGGTTGGTGGTACGTGGCACACCACGCAATCTGCTTCCATGCCTAAGCCAGAGCATCTATCTTTTTTTTTTAGCTATCGTGCCTGTCCAGTTGAGTACCTACTTGAAAAAGAAGGAAACGTGAATACAAAGACACAGGAAGTGGATACAGTGCATGAAGCTTTGCTTGGGTATATGGCTGTCGATGGGCCATGACCCTAAAATTTCTCTGGATAGATGATCTTGGTCGTTGATTGTTGCAGTCAAATATAGACTGTTGAGATGTTAAATTGGACTCATAAATCAACGGACAAAATCATCCATTCAGAATGATTATTGGACCATTTACAATTCCCACTCACAATCTTACGTCCATTTTTGCCAGTGTGTATATATATAAGAAGGTTTTAAGCCTAATCCGTTAGCTGGCACGGGTATCACATGCAAAAGTCCTATTCACGGAGCGCTATTGCGTGCTACCCCCACCGGGTACCCAGAGACGGACGGTCCTGGCAGGGGCTCTGTGGGGCCCACCATGATTTATGGATTTTATCACGCCGATTCATCCATTTTGACGGATCATTTTAGTGCATGAACCAAAAAATGAGGTAGATCAAAGTATTGAGTGGACCACACCACGGGAAGCAGTAGGGACAATGACACCCACCATTTGAAACCTTCCTGCGCCCACATTGACGTTTATTTGCCATTCAACCTGTTTATAAGGTGTCATCAACCTGGATGAAAGGAGAACATAAATATCAGCATGATCCAAAACTTCTGTAGCCTCAGGAGGTTTTCAATAGTAGGCACTCAATCTCCACTTTTCCTATGGTGTGGTCCACTTGAGAATTTGATCTGACTCATTTTGGGGCTCATCACTTAAAATGGTAGTAAAAGTGGATGGACAGAGTGGATAAAAAACATACGTCATGGTGGGACTCACAGAGCCAGGATAGGACTGTCTTTCTCTAGCTAGGTCCTAATGAGAGTAGTACCCAATCCACGTCACTATTCACTCACCACATAGGACACATTAAAGAAAACAAGTCCTAGCTAGCCATTAATACAATAGCAAAATACAGGTGTGGTCCACTAGATTTGTAGATGTGGTTTATTTTTCCATACCATGATACTTATGGTGGGGCCAACCTATTGGACGGGGTTGAATGTTAGGTTGGAAGTTGTTTGTTAGATGGACCATAAGATGTGGTCCAACCATTTGGATTAGAGACCCTCTCTCCTTCTGCTATTTTATATGATATAAAAAATAAGGTTTCCAAAGATGCATGCATGCATGTAAAATACCCGTTTACACAGCACGTGTGAAAGTTGTACACGTGCGTGATCTATACATTGGATGAGCACAGCTGTGTAAATGCTTTTATTTGAACTCAACCCACCTAAAACCCTAGATCTAAAGGCCTGATGGCTGCCTAACCCAGTTGGATTAAGTCCATGTCCTCAGGAATTCAGGCATAGATCATTACTTTAGGGCGCAGGTTGGGTAAGTCACCATGATGTATATATTTTATCCACGCTACCTATCCATTTTGATTTGCAGATTTAAGGCTTTAGTGGACTATACCACAACAAGCCAGGGTGACAATGACACCTACCATTGAAACCTCTTTAGAGCCTACCGTAATGTTTATTTACCATCCACATTATAGTAGATTTTCAGGACAAAGGGTTCTCGACCTAATGACCTCATGTAGAAAACTCGGGTGAGTTTAACACCGTAGCATGAGTAACGACCCAAGATGTTTGTCATTTAATAGTTGACTCTATATATATATATATATATATATATATATATATATATATATATATATATATATAACAAAAACAAATATCAGCTTGATTAAAAACTTGTGGCCCAAAGAAGATTTAATAGTGCACGCTCAATCACTACTATTTTACCATGATGTGGTTCACAATCTACCTCTTTGTTTTTTTGCTCATGTCTTAAAATGAACCGACAAAATAGATGGATAGTGTAGATAAAACACATATATTATAGTGGGGCCCACAGAGTACCGTCCAGTAGTAGAGCTAGGCAGAATTCAACCCGATCTGGCGAATCCGATCCAATTCGGTGATCCGACCCGATCTAAACCGAACCGAAGGCCTAGAACAGTGTGAATCGAGTGGGACCACTCAGATCCGATCGTACATCAGATCGAGTTCAGATTGTAGTCAATCCAAACCGATCCGATTCGAAATCTGAACAAACTCTAACCCCTCTTTCTCTACCCGAAGGAGGCTCCGCACCCACCCATCTCTCCTCATTTCTCTCCCTCTTTCTCTCCCGATTTCCCTCCTCTCCTTCCTTCTCTCCTCATTTATCTCCCTCTCTCTCCCTAGACTCAACTCGATCTGACTCGATTCAATTTCCCAGATTGAGTTGAACTCGGTTCGGGTCAGGCCAGCAAGAATTCGAATCAATTCAGCCCTGCTGGACTCGGTCCCGGATCGGATCCAGTTCGGGTCAAGTTTTTGAAAAATCTGATCGAGTCGAGTTGAACCCAATCCGGTCCGACTGAATGCCCACCTCTATCCAGCAGTGGGTCGCTACTAGCAGTGTTAGTGTTCAATCCGTCCCAGAGAGGACCCAACCAGGCTAGCCTGGTTGACACCCCTCCCAACGCATAGTACGTTTGGTAGAATGCCTCCTATTGTATTATACTAAAATATGACACATCCGCACTTTAGCCATTACTTTATATTGACCCTAAAGATTTATATGATCGGTCTCAAAGTCGATGGGGATTATCTAAAAACTCAGCGTTTAAAATATTTAAATCGTTGATTGTTCCAAGGTTATGCAGATGGTCCATAAACAAAGGATAAGACTTGAATGATAAACGGGTTGAAATATTCTAATCAAGAGCTTCAATTGTTCGCTTATACTTTCTCTTGGTGTGTCCCACCGTGTAGACGGTTTAGATATTAGAAATATGGCCCAAATCCAATAGAATTCGTCAGGATGTATGATAGCAAACCCTGGTGTAGACAGTTTTTTTTTTTTTTTCGTCTTTTTTTTTTTATTTTCTTTGGCTGGATGAATCTTTGTTTTCTAGGTTTTGGACGCGGATTTCCTGCGAAAGCCTTTGGCAGGAAGTTCCTGCACTGGGATCCCAAGTGAGGCCTACTATGATGTTTGTGAGAAATCCTCCCCGTCTATCCATTTTTTGAGTGCATTTTAGGATATGAGGCCAAAAATGAGCCGTATCCAATACTCAAGTGGGTTGAAAACGGGATAATTGAACGTCCACAGTTGAAATATTTGTGGGCCAACAGAAGTTTTGAATTATTCTAATATTTGTGTTTTCAGTTCATCCCAGTAGGAATGACATTATTAACGGTATGGATGGCATGTAAACATCACTGTCGAACCCAGGGAGGTTTCAACGGTATTAATTTCCCTAAATACCTTTTCCTTTAGTATGGCCCACTTGAGTATTGGATTCTTCTCCATTTTGGTCTACTCTCCTAAAATGAGCTCACAAAACGGATGGACGGAGCGGATTCCTGAAAAACATCACTGCAGGCCCCACCTGGGTTCCCAGTGCAGGAACTTCCTGCGAAAGGCTTTTGCAGGAAATCCGCGTCCGTTTTCTAGTGGGTGCAACCTCGGAACCAGCACGTCAGTATGAACCTAACCGTAGAGCCCACCTAGATTTATGAATTGCATATCCTCGCCGTCCATCTGCTTTTCCAGTGTATTTTAGAGTGTGATCTTAAAATTGAAGCAGATACAAATTTCAGGTGAACCACACCACGGGAAACAGAGGTTATTGACCATTAAAAACCACTTCTAATGCACAAAAGTTTTAAATGAAGCTGGTATTTATTTTTCCTTTTCAGGCAGGCCTGTTATCAACAGGTTGGATGTTAAACAAACATTACGGTGGACTTTAGTAAGTTTTTAATGGTGGGTATTCAAGAATATGATTTTATGTGGTTTGGTCCACCTGAAAATTTAATATTGTTCATTTTTGGGACCACGCATTAAAATAAGCTAGAGAAGATATGGACGCCATGAATATATGGCGCGTGCGTTGGGGTTGGCCGTATGGTCAAGGTGACGACACGAATATATGGCTCGTGCATTGATGCGGGCCCTATGGTAAAGGTGACGACATGAATATATAGCATGTGCATTGAGGTGAGCCCTATGGTCAAGGTCGCACCTATATCGCTGTTTACCTACGTTATTGTATTTTAAAAAAAAAAAATAATTAAAATAATATTTAATCAAGATATAATAAAGGAGCTTACCTTACTTTTTATATTTTTGGATGATTAAAATGTTCATCTGCTATTCGTCTTCTCGCACGGCAGTAACTTTTCACAAAATTTAAAAGGGTCTTTTGATATATTTGCAATGTGTCCCACTAAATTAATGATTGAGGGTCACCCCTTAGTCGATCTTATCTGTTCATTTTAATCGGATAGTAGTGAACCAAAAGTGGAGTCATTTAAAAAAAAAAAAAAAAAAATTTGAGTTGCTTGTGGCCCACAACTACATTAACATTGTGAGTTAATTATGAACTATCTCCTCTGGTGTGGTTCATTTGTGATGAGTTTTTCACTCAAACGTGGGCATATAGCAGGAAATTAAAACCCTTTTTCATGTAGACGATTTGGATCTACTACAAGATAATTTAATGGGCCTTACCTAAGATGTAAGATGGGTTTAATAGATGAGAGTTTGTGAAATTGATGAATTTTGTAATGAAAGAACGTTGTAATGGATGAATTTTGAAATTGAGGAATGTTGTAATAATGAATGTGATTAATGAAATGGATGAATACTGTCTAAAAGTGAGCCTAAAGTTACTATGCATCACTGATACTTACCGTGGATTGTCGGTATTCACTATAGATCATATATCCCACAAAAACGATCATAACTTACTTGCTATATGTCCATTTTGGGTGATCTTGTACTCATTGGAAAGGTGATTTAATTTTCAAATGAATTTGGAAGTCTAAATTTACTATGTATCGCCGATACTTAGGGCCTATTTGATTTTCGAATTACAAAGGTAATCACAGGTAAATGGGTAATAATTACTTACCCCTGTATTTCCGGTTGATTTTCCAAGGTGATTTGACCGCCACCTTTCATTTATAGCACTCGTCACGTCACCTGATGAAAAAAAAATTTAAATTGTGGGGCCACCTTGATGTTTTTGTATTATCCACACTGTCCATCCCTTTAGCCAACTCATTTTAGGGCATGAGCCAAAAAAAATATGTAGATCCAAAGATCAAGTGGACCACACTACTGGAAACAATGGGAATTGAACTCCTACCATTGAAAGCTTCTTGAAGACCCTGGAAGTTTTGGATCAAACTGATATTTGTTTCCACTTTATCCATGCCTGTGTGACCTTATTAACGGGTTGGATGACAAATAAACATCATTGTGGGCTCTAGGGAGAAAACAACTTTCAACCATTGACGTTTTAATGATCCCTGTTTCCTTAGGTGTGGTCTACTTGAGCTTTTTATTTTTCCTCAGTTTTGGGCTCATGCCTTAAAATGTATTTTTTTAAAAGGATGGATGGTGTGGATAACTAATATATATCATGGTGGGGCCCACATATTTAAATCAGTAATACAAATGTTTGTATGGACCGATTTTCGAAACGTAATTACTAGCAACTTTCAAACAGGTGTAATAAGTAATAACCATGTAATTCCGTGTATTTACCAGTGGAAATCGAAAATCAAACACCCCCTTACTGTAAATCCCAGTACTCATTACGGATCATCGGTCCCACGAAAACGATCATAACTCTCTCGTTACATGTTTGATTTGGTTGATCTTATACTCGTTGGAAATGTAATTTGATGAACTTTCAAATATCTTTAGAATAACCTCATTTAGACACCATTTGATTGCCAAAAAAATAGGCTCAAAGTTATTATAGATCATTTATATTTATTGTGAATCGTCAGTACTTAATATGAATTGTCGATCCCATGAAAACAATCATAAATCTCTCATTACATATCCGATTTAAGTGATCTTATAATCGTTGAAAAAGTAATTTGATAAAATTTCAAATATATTTAAAATTATTTTATTTGTACACCATTTTATTATCCAAAAGTGAATCCAACATTACTATGGATCGCTGATACTCACTATGGATCACCGATACTCACTGGGGATCTTTCGTCCCACAAAAACAATCATAACTTGTAAAGCCCCGAATTTCGAGGGTCGAGCAAAGCTCAACTCCCGAGATCCGTTGCATCACTTATGCAACATAAATAATGATGATTAAATGTTGTCTGTATTAGTGCATTAAACATGAATGAGATTACACTAAAACAGCATATCATACTCCAGAGATACTTAAATTGATCAAGTGAAAGATAGATAAATATATAAAGTATGTAAGTGTTTATCATTCCCCAGAGTATGAGTATGTTACCAAGCTAAATAAATACATGTATGGTTCCAAAATTTACAAAATATCAAGTGTAAGGGTTCAGCTAATCCATAGTCCGTAATCCCAGGGACGCAACTCGAGGTCTACATAGACCCGCCTAAGAGTTACATGTAGGAGAACTCTTCCTCGTCAAGAAAATCCGGCTCCGTTGCATAAGCCTCGTCATCATCTGCAACTAGAACAAAGTCTGGTTGGTGTTTTAAAACACCGTCCCAGAGTGGGAGTGAGTGATCAACTCAGTGGAGGTATAAGGCAAAGGTTAACATGTTATCAATTCAGTCAAGCAATAATGATAAAGCAGTACAATAATCATGTCCTAAGTACTCTTGTTAATGCAGGAATGGTATGCTGTAATGATGCATGCCCTCACCTGCACTCCCTCATCGACTTTATCTCATGATCGCGCGTGGCAAACTCCCAAACATACGCTTCCTCGCCAAAGCACATGCAATGCAGTGCATGATCGTGTTAGCCAAGTAATTATTTAGGCTTATTCATACAACAGATTCGGGAAGCTAAGGTACCCCCCTTTATATCATTAACCCAAACAGAGATCCATCTAGGGTCGTCAATCCTAGTTAATCACATACGATAGGCAAGTTGTAGGGCATCACCCCTGATGAAAACAGTGGATAGGCAAGTTTAAGAGTTTACACTCGAGGTCGCTACGGGAGGTTCGTCACCTCAGCGTAGGCCTAATTTATACTCGAGGTCACTATAGGAGGCTCGTCACCTGATCGTAGGCTGACAGCTCGAATATAGTGTCTTATACACCATCGTATTCGGCTCACGAGTTTGGGTTGCTCACTGGTCACTACGAGGAGGCTCGTCACCCCAGCATAGGCCGACAGCTCGACCACGATGTCCAATACGCTACCATGCCCGGCTCATGAGTCTTAGCGGATCGTGGATCGTGGTACCATAGTTTAAACAGGTTGTTACATTGGTAAGCGGTACCTTAGATTTAAGTAATTGCGTCCATACCTGGTAAATAACACATTAGGCTAATCGGGTTATTTAACAAGTTCGATTGGTACGAGCGCACGTTAAATTAATCGACATGGAGCGCCTGAGTACTCTTCGTGGCCTAACCACTGTCGACAATCACCGTACGGCTCGGATTCACCAAACGTATCCATTGTGGTGAGACTAGTTCAGCCACTCGATCCGGACACTGTTACCGATTGTCTGGACTACGTAGTAGTCCCAATCATACTCAATGCAATAGGCAGTCACTTGTAATAATAATAACAACATTTAGCAAATAATTTAAATACAATAATCATTTAAGCATTTTATCAAATGCATAGAACATGTGATTATACATTTGTATTTTCTACATAACTCACGTAGTTGAACTTAAAGTTCCATGAAGGAATTTATACATATAGCTAAGGTAGTTGAGAATCTTATCTCAACACCCTTAATAAATACAATTCATCAAACCATTACTCATTCAAACATTTTATCAAACACTTAACCTACACATTATTACATACATGAACTAACATAGTTATAGCATGTATTATAGCAAATCCCTTCACAAAGGAGTCGTCATACATACAACAAACATGGATTCTAGGTTAATAGTCATAGCAAGCACAAATCATAATTTGTAATTTCATTCAAACATTTCAACAAACACATGAAATGCATTATATGTTCACATAGTTCACACACATGTATATTTTATCGAATACATCGTAAGGAAGATCATATGGCAGCAATCAAGTCAGACATAAATCATTGCTGACATTGAAAGCCTTGAAAACCATAACCTAAACGTTTATAGTTCGCACCTTTCGTCAGTATGCCTGTTACAAACTCGGTTCGTACACAACGTCCCCGTCTACAGCACAACGACTACGTAAATCACGAAATAGGTTAGTTATTTTATCGTTTACCCTATTTGGATTCCTAAGACAAGATTAAGGTTATGATTTCTTACCCAAAATGCCGTTGGAAAGATCTGTGTAGCTAGATGTAGAAGCGATCTAATGCGTGTAGTCGTAAGAGAGAAACACCGCCTCGATCTTCCGAACTCTCACTCTTCTCCTCACACCTTTCTCCTCTTTTCTCTCTTCTCTCTCCTAGGGTTTGGAGAAAATTCATATGAAAGGGGAATGGGGTGGTTTAAGGTCCTTAAATAGGCTCAGAAGTGATTCAAATGGCCATAGGGTCATGGTATACTTAGGTTATAGTCAAAAGGCGTCTGTTTCGGGCAAACGGAGCTTATTTGGAGGTCCATTGCTTGCATACAGCTTGAAGCAAGTTCCTTGAAGATAGATCTAGGCCAGGTTATGATTTCGGTTCGATCGGATTTGTGGATTGACTGTGGATGACCTGTTTCAGTTCAACGGTCATCGTCACACGATCAAGGCCACAAGCATACTGACATGTACAGGGAAATTTCCCTGATCCACGGGTATAGTCTGGTCAGAAATCGACGGTCTGAAACCTTCAATTTCGCCCTCAAGCGAACGGCCCAATTCACTTAAGTTTCAATGCATTTTCAAAGGATATTCGTGCTTCTCACACACTTTACTCAGGGCTCTAGTTGTTCATTTCTGAATACTATTCAGGCTAGATTCCCGTGATAGTTGTCAAGCCCAACAAAGCGGTCATAAGCTTATAATTTCGCGGTACTCGAATTTTCGACATGCGGTCCAGGTCCGATACAGAGTTTCAATGCGCTCCCGTGAGCAACTGGGTTTTGAAAATGCTCCTGGGTTTTAATGTCGAGTTAGCGATTCTAATGGTTTTGGGTCTTATAGTTCGTATAGATAGTAGTCTAAGTTAATTCCTCTTATTATTTTAGTTTAGTACTTAATTAATTTTCGTCTAATTTCTACAGAATTTGATCCTTAGTGATTTATGCCTGAGGTGATACTCAGGTCTTTGTACGGATTTTTTCGAGACATTACATAACTCCTTCCTTGCATGTTCAACTTGGTTGATCTTATATTCGTTGGAAATGTAATTTGATGAACTTTAAAATGTCTTCGGAATTGCCTTAATTGAATATCGTTTGATTTTCCAAAAGTGGGTTCAAATTTACTAGTGATTGTCAATACTTGTTATGGATCTTAGATACCACGAAAACGATCATAACTCTCTCATTATATGTTTGTTTTGGATAATCTTGTACTTGTTGAAAAATAATTTGATAAATTTTGAAATAAATTCATTTTAATATCATTTAATTGTCCAAAAGTAACTACAAAGTTTATCATGAAACGACATATCCAAATATATAAAATTTAGAGCTACTTTTGAGTAATCAAATAACATTCAAATGACGTTATTCCAAATCCATTTGAAAGATCATTAAATTATCTTTCCAACAAGTACAATAATTAGCTTAGTGAGGCCCACATCAATATTCTCCACTAATCCTCTGGACTTCACAAAAAGCTACAAAGAGATATTTTTTCCTCTAAAAATATAAAAGGTATCTCGTTGGCTAAATAAAAATAGTTTCATATGGTATGGACATCACCTTTATCACATCATAATTAATTATTATTTTAATTAAATTTCTAAGTTTTTAAAGAGATTTGAATGATGAATTACGTCCCAACGTGGGTCCGACTTTAACCATTTAAAATTAAATTCTTTCAATAATCCAGCCCGTCTATACAATAGGGCTTCTCTTGTGTAGTGGATGTCAAAAAAATAAATAAATAAATAAAATAAAATAAAAATCCTCAGATTGAATAATTCACCTTAAGATTATTTAATGACCGTCCATTTTAAAGCAAAAGAGACGAATTTCAGAGGGTTAAAAATCTACCCAATTTAAACATTTTTCTTATTTTTTATCCATTATACAAGGTCATAGTCATCTTGTAAACGGTTTGTGTCAGACCTCGTTTTTGGACCGCAAGAAAGATTAGAAAAACATGTATTTTCATGACGGTGTGATGGCTCGTTTCTACATGCATGCGTATCCAAAGCTCATTCATGCACCGTCATAAAGTTGAAATACGCATGCATGTAGAAATTACTTCAGATATTACTTAGTTTTTATTGGACGGTCAAAAATGTAAAATAGGACCATTGCGAATCAGAGGTTATAATCATTTACCAATATGATTTTCTGATTGCAACTTTTAGACAGTACTTTCCACAATTTGGTCCATTTAATTTGAGTCATCGTGTGCCACGTATATAATTTCTGAGAGTGGCTGTGTATCAAGTCTCATTGGCTGCCTGAGTATCATACAACTCTGCAAGAATATACGGACGCGGATTTCCTGCGAAAGCCTTTAGCAAAGTTCCTGCCTGGAACCCAGGTGGGCCCAGTGTGATGTTTGTGAAAAATCCTCCCCGTCCATCTGTTTTGTGAGTTCATTTTAGGGCATGTTACCAAAAATTAACCGTATCCAAAGCTCAAGTGAGCCGAAAACATGATAATTAAACTTCCACAGTTGAAATACTCGTGGGGCCACGGAAGTTTTGATTCATGCTAATGTTTTTGTTTTCAGTTCATCCCAATAGGAATGACGTTATTAACGGTATGGATGGCATCTAAACATCACTGTCGAACCCAGGAAGGTTTCAACGGTAGGAATTTCCCTAACCACATTTTCCTTTAGTACGGCTCATATGAGCTTTATATACGGTTCTTTTTTGGCAATATGTCCTAAAATGAACTCAAAAAACGGATGGACGGAGAGGATTTCTCACAAACATCACAGTGGGCCCACCTGGGTTCCCAGGCAGGAATTCATGCGAAAGGCTTTCGCAGGAAATCCGCGTCAAGAATAAACGCGATGACGAAGTACGCGGACACTATTCTTCGAGAAGCGGAATTTTCTCCTTTAATAAACGAAGGCCACAAAAATGATGTATGCTGCAGGATCACTGATTAAGTGCTACTCCAGCAGTGGGAGCTCGATGATCCAAACCGTTCAATTAATAGACCCCACAATGTTTGTAGGATTTTAATTTTTACAAGTCCCAAATTAATCAAATCAAACCGTTGATAATTCAGGCCCACCTTGGATGGTCCAGCCACCAAAAAAATATACTAGATTGTGAGATCCTAATCGTCAATATGCGGCCAAGCAAGAAGGCGATTAATAACGAAAATGTCAACTGCTTTAGAACTTTGATGCTCGAGTCTCAGGGTATTTTGGTGCACGTGCGGTCACAGCGATGCATCACCAGACAGTGGGCCCCGCTTGTAATACGGGAAACCCCGAATGGTGGGGCCTTGTACATTGACGAATCATATGGCACGTGTGGTACGCAACTTTTTTCGGCGTCGATGCAATGCCAAAGCTGAAAACCGGGGCTTGTATTGAGGTGATCCAGACCATTGTTTTGTTGTCCGCTACCAATAGATGACCTTTTCGGTTGAATGTGGACCGTTGAATGTTTCTCTATCCATGGTGGGACTGACAGCTGGAGTACCAAATGCCACTTGTGTAATGTACAAAGATGAAGGCCATCATGATAATTCACCACCATTTCTTAAATTATAATGACTTTACACCTGACACGTGGCATTCATACGAACAATTCAAGAAATGAAATCGTACGGATAAGATTGTAATGGGAGTGTGTCATTTAGGATACGTATTTTGGCAAGTGGGTCCAATACTTGGACGGTGTAGATTGCCTACACGTACGATAGGTATATGATATATGAGACACCACCACTTAGAAGATAGCGGTTAACTGTACATGAACGGTTCCCATCACCTGCAGGAACATGAATGGAAAGTACTTGGGTACCTCGCGCTAGGTACCTACTGTGGTTACTTTCACTAACGTGGGAGAACATGCTTAATGTGAATAAAATCCACACCGTCCATCACGTAAATCACTATGCTTTCCATCTTAAAGCCAAAAATATGATGATTCAATACTCAGGTAGGCCATAGAAAACATTATCCATACTTTAATTCACTTGGTGTAGCCCATATACGTTGTGGAATGCTATGATTTTTAGATGAATTTTTATCCTAGCGAGGAAAATCAGATGAATGGATTGGATGGAATATAAACATCACCATTAGTCCTACTCAAAAACTTATGGTGCTTTCCATCCCGACTGTTTCCAGTGGTGTGGCCTACTGAGATTTTGATGATTATGATTTTTAGATTCAACGGCTATAGAGAGGAGTAGTACCTAATGGACGTGTTGGATCTTCTGAAAGTTTCATTCTTGTTCCTCTCGGTTTTCGAAATGAGCCGGTTAGTATCCAGCGCGAGAAACCCTAGCGTGGCTCTGTATAAAACGTAAAGGGACGGAGGAGAACGTCGGAAAATCAGTTGGACGATTTTAACCCTGACTTGCCAACTTAGGGCCGCAGATTGGGTACTACCCGCCGGTTATGATCTCGGAACATCCTGGGACTCTGAGGGGCCTACCGTGATGTATGGATTTATCCACACTGTCCATCCATTTTTAAATATCATTTTAGGATATGGTTCAAAAAATGAGGCAGATCCAAAAATCAAGTGGACCACATCACAGGAAGCATCGGTGATAATGACTCTCACCGTTGAAACCTTAATAGAGCCCACCATGATTTTTATTCACCATCCAACCTGTTCATCATATCACATGGATCTGGATGAAGGGAAATCATAAATATCACCTTGATCCAAAACTTCTACGGCTACCAATAAATTTTTAATGGTGACCGTTAAATATCTAACTTGTGGTCTTATTAACCTTTTGATCTGAATAATTTTGATCATAAAAATCTAAAATGATATTAAAAAATATATGGACGGTGTGGATAAATCCATACATCATAGTGGGCCACTCCGAACCCAAGCCTGTGCCGAGATCGGTACGGGGCGGGGTTAGTACCCAATCCGCGTCTTCTGTGGCCTTTAGGTTTTCGACTCTCACGTTGTCCTTTTCTCATCTATAAGTACACGTCTCTCGCCAACCTGTTTTCCATCTTCCTCTCTCGCCTTTCTTCCCTCAGATCTAAAACGATTTCCAGATTTCCTTCGTTTTCCAGAAATCTTTTCTTCAATCTGGCCGGGGAAAGGTCAGATCTGGCTTCTCACCCTCTCCTTTTCAGCTCAGATCTCTGTTCTAGTGTTTCCTTTTGCTGCTTTTGTTAGAATTCGTGGTTTTCTGATTGATTTTACGGGTTTTGGCGGTTTCTATTGAAATCGTCTTGTTGAGATTGCCAAGGAGCTGTTTTTTTTTTTTTTTCCTTTTCTTTTTCTTTTCCTGGATTGATTTTGAGTTGATTTGTTATAAATCGATTGGATTTGTTCTTTTTTCTTTTCTTCAATGTCATCAAAGTCGCTGATTTGTCTTCCAAAGCATGCATCTTGTTACGAATTTGCATTTTTTCTGTTTTTTTTTTTTTTTTTTTTTTTTTTTTGTAATTTGATTAGTATTTAGGTCTGATTTTGTTGGAAACTGTTTCATCTGAATTTGATCTTGGTATGAGGAAAGATATGATGAAATCTATATCACCGAATTCGTTTCAGGAAAATACTGTAATTTTCGATTTTAATTCAAATCTGATGAAATCTGGACTCATAATGTATTTTTAACTGTGTAAAATATTGCAGAGAACAGAAAAGAACCACTGATATTTGTCGATAATTTTATTTATTTTTAATGACCTATAATTTCTGTGTCTTTTTTAAATGTGAAAATTCAGAAAAAGATATTTTTTTTCTTTCTTTTTTCTACAGGCAGTAAGCTCCATATTCTCATGGTTAGGACAGTCTAGGCTCAACGTTTTTCTTTTCTTTTCTTCTTCTTCTTCTTCTTCTTCTTCTTCTTCTTTTGTCTTTAAAAAAAAAAAAAAAAAAAATTGCTGTTTTCCTTTTTTGTATGAAAGTTATAATCGAATGTCGTATGAGAAAAGGGCTCGAATTGAACGCATGGGAGGTTGTTTGTGATAGAGGCACTGTCCAACTAAATTACGGGATCCATTCCATGTATCAGAAAACAAAATGAATTGGAAAAAATACTGTGTCTATGGTTTTTTGTTGATTGCTTTAAAGAGACCAGATTCTGTGCCTCCAGAGGCACGACATTTTCCATGCCTCCATGTAATTCTGAATAAGTGGCATAAATAGATCAGATCGAAACCGTCCCTTTCTGCTTTCAATAGTGGACGGACCATGGTACAAAAATCACATTGTTTAGCCAGTTCTAACCATTTACTTGGTGGCATACAAATGAACACTAAAAGACAAAAACCAGCAACAGCTCCGATTAAGTGAGGAAAGGCCCATTTGTTAGATAGTTAGGATAGTATAATCAACCAAAAATTTGGATAACGATCAATAGACGTATGCCACGAGTATGTTATGCAAGCTGGAGGCACGAGAATGCCCTGCCTCCAGAGGTAGGTAATCCATTTTCTCTTTTCTTTCTATTAAATGTTTTTTTTTTTCTTTTAAATATTTCTCACAATCTCAAGGTGTGTCCATTCTGGAAATTTCCTCTTATGCGCCTTTGTTGCATTTCCAGAAATGTGCATCAAAACAACACCAGGGCCAGGCACTTCAAAGTGGATGATTGCTGAGTTATTTTACTTTAGAAGGTTATATCCCTAGATTAAGTTTCGTTAGAGTAGACAAAGCTAGGAATGCCATTAGCGTGGTTAATTAGGAGTTATATAGGGTATGAATTAGGCATACAGGGTATGAATTGGTTGAGATTTTCAATCTTCTTCCCTCTGCTGTGGTAGACAATGCCATAGCATGCCCCTTTCAATAGGTTGTCTTTTCCAAGTTTCCATTAAACATACTTTGTTTTCTTTTTTTAGATTAGTAGGTGGTCTCCTTGTTTTTTTCAAATTTATTCCATGTGTTCCCTATATGCATGTTCATTTGGATAGATTATCTCAATTTTCCATGCACAAATGTCGAAAACTTTCATGTTTTCTTAGTGAAGTTTGAGATGAAGAAGCTCAAGGAACTGAAGCACTTCTTGGAACAAGAAGTGGACTCATATTGTAAGCAATCAGATGGAGATTCCTCTTCAAGTATGCAGTGAACTCTAAACCCCTTTTGAGCAGTCCAGAATTCGTTGAAGCTTTGAGCTGCTGAATATAAGCTGAGGATGCAACCATGCATTGGCAGATTATCATGACCTCAAACGAGCATGATTTTTGTTTGGGGATCATGAGGGTGGATATCACCAATGTACTTGGATTCTTGAGCCAGTTCATGGAGGCTCTTGAGAAGCTTTAACCTAAGTGCAGTCAAGTGTTTTTGTAACTTTAAATCAAGGCAGATTGTGGCTGCTTGTATGTTTGTGTGTCTTCTTTGAATAATTGTTTTTTGCAGCTCTTCAGATCTTTGTTCTACATGATGATTAGCATCTCATGTTTCTAACTCAGCTCATCATCATCATCATCCTATTGTTTTCTATATTTGCTTCCTTGTTGGTGTGTATACTTGTTTTTCTAATGCGTAGAGACTTGCCAGCTTAGTCTGATTAAATATTTTACTTATACAGAAAAAGTTATTGGTAAATTTTTTTAATTAATTTTTTCGATTCTTCAGCTTTCTTTATGTATGACAGACATGTCTAGACAGCTGCAAGCATAGACTTTTACATGTTTCTACTTTAGTATTCGATATAACTGCTTGTCGGTTATCCTGTGTTTAACAATTTCCTAATTATCCTTGTTTCAGGTGTGCATTTCTTGTATGTGTGGGATTGGATATTCCTAATCGATCAAGCTCTTTTTCACTCTGGCCGCTATAAATATATCACAGTCTTCTCGCACCTCTAAGTGGGTGTGGGGTAACTATGACAAGGTGATTGTATTGTGCTGGTTGTGGGGATCCAAATCATCCTACATTTGGAGATTGTGCCGTATCTTGGAGGGTCTTTCACTTGATTATGGCTAAGGTTAGCTGTGGTTAGGATTCAGCGTGCTTAGTGCTGTACCTTCTTTCTGCTAGTTTAATTTTTAGATTCAACAACTTCAAATATGTGATCTGAACTTCTGACCACAACTGGTCAGAATAGTTTCTGGTCAGTAGCTTTTAGATATTGCTAGTACTCTCAGTGTGTGAAGGAAGCTTTGAGCCTGTGACACTTCTACATTCCCAAGATGGTTAGGTTTTCATGGTTCCCTACCTACATCCATTACCACAAATCAAAGGTACGTGAAGAGTTATTGTAAAGCACTCGAAATTTAATTGTTAAACTCAAGTATATGGGTCTATACTGACATTAAACACTTTAAAAAAAAAAAAAAAAAAATCATTTCAGAAATTTGTTCCACAATCTGCTGAAGCAATGGAAAAGAAAATCCAGGATTCTCCAGATCTAACCCCAAAGATTTCTGGGAGCTCTTCAAGTTCAAGCCCACTAAAGCTGAAGACAAATGACAATAATCCTTCCAACACCAGTGCAGAGCGAATGACAAGTTGCTCTTCTTTCGAGTGGTGCCTTAAATCAGAGGAACAGAACAGTAGTTCCCCTCCTGCGGACAAAAGAGAGCTTCTTCAGAAAATCAGCCTTAAGAAAAGTCAGTCTCTTGGAAGTGGATTAGATAAGGAGGGGACAGGTCCTTGTGGTGTTGACACAGAGGACGAGATAGATCATGGTCTCTCCTCTGATGATTCTCATGAGAAGAGCTTTAACAGAATGTTTGATTCTTTTGATCACAACCGATTGGCAGAATCATTTGATGGAAAGGATCCGGGAACAGACTTGCTGAACCAGTCGCAGCAAACTGTCATGGTTGAATCTTTTCATGTAACTGATGATCTTGTGTGCAAGGAATCCATCTTCTCCATTGGAGAGCCACGGCAATTAGAAAGAGAGGTGCAAGAAGTTTTTGGTACACATTTATGTACTGAAAATGTTGGTGATTCTGGAAATCGAACCCCCGGTAGGATTGAAAGGATTGTGAAATCATGCTCTTTACCTAACCTCAGAATCTCCAGTGCTAGCCCACGAGATGGTTTGCCAGCGCATGCATTCATGCAGCTAAGGTCTAGATCTTTTGATGACCTGCATGCTTTTGATGTCAGGAGAGAAATTCTAAAGAACAAGGATGAAGTACATTGTGATAATATATCACAGACATCTCATTTACTTGGAAAAGGATTGCTTTACCATGAAGCTTCAGGTGAAGATTGCGTTGTTTCTAACCCAAGTGGTGGATCTTATGAAGTGGCAGATCAAGAAAGAGATCATATCTTTGAGAGTGGAAAACATACATATGAGAATCATTTTAGTGATGGATATGATTCTTTCAACTTCCCTGGTTTGGAAAAAGACTGGAGAGTATCCGAAATAGAAGAGGTCGATGAGGGAAACAACAACATTCAACAAGAATCATCAGTTCAGAGGTGGGATGAATTGCCTTGCAAAGATTTTAACATCAAGCGAATAGAGGAGTGGGTTAGCAGTATTGATCTTCAGACCAGCTACCCTTTGCAAGAACTTGGAGAATGCTCTAATTCTACTCCCAAAATGAAAGATTCTGTCACAATAAGTGATGCGACTGCAGCCAAGTTTGACCCTAGGATTGCACCTGGCATGGAAGTGGCTAACAATTACATCTCTTCATTGTCTGCTGCATCTGCATCAGCACAGATGGCAAATATTGGGTTGGTTGTGATCCCATTTCTTAGCGCTTTCAGCAGCCTGCGGGTGCTAAATTTATCAGGCAATAACATAGGTATGTAAAAGCATGTGAATTCTTAAAATGTTCTACTTTCATATTTCCAATCATGAAAATTTTGAATATTTTCTCCAGATCTTAGAACCTACTTAGTTTTTCGCTCTTTTTTTGGTTCAATAACACTATGCAGCTTGCTTGTTCAGTGCGAATAACTGCAGGAGCTCTTCCAAGAGGTCTTCATATGTTAAATCTGTCAAAAAACAACATCTCAACCATCGAAGGTCTTCGTGAGCTGACACGTCTTCGTGTGCTTGACCTAAGCTACAACCGGATATTCAGAATTGGTCATGGTATGGACTAACTTGGTCTAGTATTCCTCTGCAACAATAGTCAAATATCTTTTAAATCATTTCATAGCCTTGATTTTACATGTTCAACCTTTTGAATTATGAAGTGTCGTATCTAATGAGTTTCAGTTATATCACTGACTGAGAATTCTGTTTGTATGATATTTTGATCGATCTGCTGAATTTTGCGTAGAGTAGCTCAAATTTCAGAATTGTACTTGTACTGTTATTGGAGCATTCTCATCATGTGCCTTCATGTGTCTTTTTGTCTCATACTTTGGTATACTTTGGTCACTCATTTGATGCAATGTTTGTCTTGTATTTGAATTTTATGGATCAAGTTGCACCTGGTATCGGGTAAAGATCTTTAAAAAATAAAAATCGAAAGACAATAATTTCATTAAAAAGCCGCAGCCACTATATCATACAAATATACAACATATACAGGAGAAGAACAAAACTACTGCCACCCATCCGGGTGATGCGACAAGATACTTGACCCCTTCTTTCTTGTAATTTGCTGTATTGATCAATCAGCCATAGAAAAACTAAAGGGCTGTAATTTGCTGTTTTTAGGTTCATTGTAGTCTGTGTAGCCCCCTCAGCGGTGCAGTCACCTTTCTTGTATCCTCTTTTGCCTATTAATATAATATGTGACTTTTCAAAATAAAAATAAAAAATCATTTCTTTCTTAGCCATAATGCTCATAAGCCCACTAGTAAACTCAGCCTCTACATTCCCTGTTTTCCCTATACCTCCTCCGTGCCACGATAAGAGAAAGTTATCTATTGAACTTAGAAGCACCCAAAGCACTCCAAATAGCTGGAAGAAATGACCCCACACCTCTCTTGCAAAAGGACAATGAAGGAACAGGTGACCCACCAATTCCTCGAGCCTTTGAAACAAAGCAGGCATGTTCAGAAGAACCATTTGGGTAATGAAATAATAGCCTCCAACATACAAGAGCACCAAACCACTCCGGCAAAACTATCGGATGAGGAATTAGGTTCTCTAGGAACAACATTGAGGGGAGAAAAAAAAGGTTATTGGCAGCATCATCTTTTGATTTGTTTTACAATAAATTGATGTCTCCAAAGAACCAGGTTTTACCCTAAACAATCTGTAGTCTTTGATAAAGCCTTACACAGGTCGTGATTGCTTCCAATTTGTGGCTTGCTTTGGCCTTTGATTGGCTATTGAAGCAGGCCCATGAAAACCAGTTTAATCCTGCATTAGTTTTCCCTGACGGCCCACCTACTCCAAAACACCCTGGATTTCCCATCATGCTTCCATCCCAGTGTGGCTTCCACCATCCACTGGAGGGGTAGACCCACCTAGAAATCTTTGCAATTGGTCTTCTATGGTGTCATTAATTTCGTCATTCCATCCTCCGTATGTAATGCGATGAATTCAATATGCTTGTTTTGAATGAGATGTGGACCTTGCATAATTCCTAGAACACCAGCAACATTTTCCCATTTTGCGTTTTATTTGAAACATGGCATTTACATGTCTGTATTTGCAAATCTTTATTCATAACATACCATGCCCACCTTGACTTCTGATTCTTCATCTCTATGTATTTGAAATCCTGGTGTTAATTTACTTCAATCTTCTCAATGTTAGGGTTGGCATCTTGTTCCTCTCTGAAGGAGCTGTATCTAGCTGGTAACAAAATCAGTGAGGTGGAAGGGCTTCACCGTCTCCTCAAGCTGAACGTCCTAGACCTCCGCTTCAACAAGATCTCAACCGCAAAATGCCTAGGCCAACTCGCAGCTAATTACAGCTCATTACAAAGCATCAACTTGGAAGGAAACCCAGCTCAGAGAAATGTGGGAGATGACCAGCTGAAGAAATATCTACTCAGCGTTCTTCCCCATCTGGTTTACTTCAACAGGCATACAATCAAGAGCAGCTCTTCGAAAGAAGTCGCAGACCGGCCAGCTCGATCCTCCACTGCTTATCAGTTTGACCGTGGCCTGAGATCAGAGCACAAGCTATCCTGGAGAGGGAACCATGGCTCATCTGCTCATAAGCCAGCATCTTCATCTAGCCATGGGCGTTTGAGCCAAGCTGCTGCTGCTGGCTTGCCAAAGCGGTCAAGGGGCCACCACGGGCGACGACCCCCAACTGTGTCAAGAGGAACTCAACATCAGCTGAATATTGGAAGCAAATTACTGAACTTTGCTACAAGCCATTCCATGCGCCGTAGCCGAAGCGAGGGAACCCTGTGAGATATCCTGCTTCAGACATTCTGGTGATGATAGGTGGACGTGGATATAGGAATAACAGAAAATATATTTATGCAAGTAGGCTTTTAAATTTTGGATTTTTGTTTTTTAGTGTTTTTGTAGCATGGGGTATTATCATGCAGGTTATGTTTATCTATTTCGATACTTGGAACTTGTTTGCTTTGGGGATTTTATCGAAGTTTATTTTTATCTTAAGAGCTCTTGTTAGCTTCTCACCCCAAACCCTGTATGCACAGCTTAGGGATGCTGGTTTGGCCACACCCCAAAATTTGGATATACCATGGTGGGTCTGATATATACTTTTGGTTATGGTTCTGGTGACTCAGGTCAACTGGTCCAACCTGCTTTAAAGTTGGGTTTGGACCAAGCTAAATGGGCGGCAGGTTGGGCTAAGGGTCGGGCTAGACATGTGACCACCTTAATTAAATTGGTGGGGATTGGGTTGAAGTACCCGGCCTGACTTGCCCATATAGTTTATTTGGGCTGGATGAGCCAGGCCAGCCTGACCTTAAACCGGGAACAAAATAAAGAGAACGTAAAGATGATTTATTTATATGCATCCATCCAGCAAGAGGTGGGTGAACACTTGGCTTCACGTTACATTCTTAATCCTAACTTGGGTCTTGTTGGGTTGGGTTAGTTTAGTTGTTCTCAACCCAATTAGAGATTTTGAGTAAACAGAACAAGAAAATTCAAAACGACAAGATTTAAGTAACCATCGATCCAATTAGAGATTTGAGTAAGCAGAACAAGCAAATTCAAAAAGACAGGATTTAAGTAATGATTGTGTCTGCCTCCTTTTAGATGTTGCTAGTGACAAAAATTTCCCTTAGGTATCTAAATAGCAATTAGACATCAAGAACGTCAGTGCACATGAGCTTTGCACATTATATTCAATTCAGTTCTAATGAGTGGGGGATTCATAGGCCCACTGGTTCCTTAAAAATAAGAGGCATGCTATCCGGTGTATTACGATGTGATGGGTATTTTATTAGTTAGATTTCACCTAAAATCTGCCTACGTAAAAGGTTTATTGTAATGCTTCATGAAAATGGCATTCTTCCCTCTACCATTGTAAGGCATTCAATCAATTCATTGTATTCAACCAATGGGACCTACAAAAAAAACAGAATCGTTCATCAGATGGATGGACCGGAGTCCAAAAATTAGACCAATCAGACTGATGTCCGGTCCTTGAATTCCCTGCCCTAGAAAGCAAACCGTTGATCTATTTCGGTCTATCAGTCCATTTGAATGCCGATCAACTGAGTTTGAGAACTGCTGCCTGCCATGCAGGCAGTTTTCAGCCACAAAAATCTCTCTTTTTTTTCTTCTTCTTCATCAGGAATTTTTTGTGCCTGAAAACCGCCCGCATGGCTTGTGGCTTAAAACTGCATGCACGTGATTAGTTCTCAACTGAGAACTGAATTTCCGTTGTATTCCAAAATACAGAGGGATCCACTGAATGGATGATCCTGAACACTAACACAACCCGTACTGTGGCGGTGGATACTCTACCAGGCACTGAATGACGTCTTCAATAAGGAGAAGTCTCCTTTCTCTCCCCTCACGTACCGATGAAGCTTAGTCTTCTTATCTTTATCTTCATGTGCTCTCTCACATGGTGTGGTCGATAAGTTATTATTACATTCATATTTTGGGATAATTTTTGGTGTTCTTTACACAAGTATGAGAGAGATACATTTTGTATTTCTGTTTCTCTTGTTTCTAATAAAAGAATTATTGTCCCGTGGAGTAGGCATATTCTCGAAGCACGTAAATCTTCTTGTCTCTTATTTTGGTTTGGCCATTTACTTTTGTATTTTGACTTCGCATACATCAATCACTGTGAGCTATTGTGAGTATTTTTCACAACAATTGGTATCAGAGCCAAATGTTGAGAAACCTTTTAGCACAAGATTAGTGTTGCCGTTTGTTTTGCAATTGTGTTTCAAATGGTTGGACCAAGTTTTATCAGATTCGGGGTGCCGAAGTTCAATGGATTCAATTACGCATTGTGTAAACTGAATATGAACGTGGTGTTAGTGAAGTCATGATGTGCAGTTACAATTCAAGGAAAAGGAAAATGCCTATAGAGATGAAAGATGGAATATTTGAGGAGAAAAATTAATTAGCTATAGTGAAACTTTTTCTTGCTTTAGATGATTCGGTTTTGTTCAACGCACAGATCAAACCATTACAAAAAGTTTGTGGAACAAATTGTGAAACGTTTATGAAGGGAAATCGATGTCGAATAAAATATTTCTCCAATGACAACTGTACAACTTAAAGATACATGAAGGGTCATCTTTGCAATAACACCTTCATAGATTTAATTTTCCTAACTAGCATATTGGCGGCGGTCGATGTGAAGATTGACGATTAAGAACAGGTCGCACTTCTGCTCTCAGATTTGTGGGATGGATTGATTATAAATCTCAGTAACAGTCCAGATCTTACTATGGAGTCAATTGTGTCCTTATTGCTTACTGAAGAGTCTTGCAAAAATATACATAGAGAATATGTTGGTGATGCTATGATGATCAGAAGAAGATCAATGGAAAAGGGTACCAGTGGAAGAGCCAGATGAGATTTAAGTCAAATGGAAATGAAATAGATAAATGTTAGAATTGTAGAAAGAAATGTCACTTGTGCTAAAATTGAAGACTCAAGAAAATTGCAAACCTCATTCATATGATCAAACATTAGATTCAAAGGTTTTCAAATAAATTTAGTCGAGAAAAACAACTCATCTGAGTATGGGAAGTGTTGTCTATAGTAATTCCATAAGAGAACCTAAGCCATCAATGTATATTAGATTTGAGCACTTCATTACATATGACTCTACATAGAGATTGTTTCTCAACACATTAGTAATATGATGGCTGCACAGTTTACAAGGGTGATGATAGCACATGTAAAATTGTGGAAATTGGAGATGTCAAAAATACTATGTTTGATCGTATCACACATATAATTTCTTGTGTGAGGCACGTACCGAACCTGCAAAAGAGTCTTCTGTCATTGGAAAATTCGATGAACATGAATATAAATTTTCTGGTGAAAAGAGTCGATTGAAATTTGTTAAAGGGGGCAATGGTGGTGGT
This sequence comes from Magnolia officinalis, assembly GCA_021015155.1. Lineage (NCBI taxonomy): Eukaryota > Viridiplantae > Streptophyta > Magnoliopsida > Magnoliales > Magnoliaceae > Magnolia > Magnolia officinalis. The sequence continues at coordinate 3,941,129 of JAJHSJ010000002.1, forward strand.
AAAAAGTGATTCAATGGGTAGTTTATATTGCTTGATTGGAAATACTTTGGTTGGTGATGCTATTATTATCAATGTCATGACAAACTCTACTACAATCTGGCACAGGCATTTGGGCCACATGAGCAAGGACTAAAGATACTTCTTAATTGAAATTTACTTTCTGTTTAAAGTTTATTAATTTAAATTTCTATGAGGATTGTCTATTTGGATGGCTTTATAGAGTTTGTTGTCCTTCATCCACTACTAAAAGTAAGGATGTTTTAAATTTAATTCATTTTTATACTTGCGAGGCTCTTGTCAAATCCTTGAGAGGTTTGAAGTACTTTATTTATTTTATTGATGATTACTCAAAAAATGTATGTGTTTACATGTTGGAAAGGAAATTGGATTATTTTTCTTGTTTTTACCAAGTTTAAAGTATTAATTAAAAACCAAAAGAGAGAAAATCAAGTGTCTAAGAATTGATAACGAAGAAAAATACACCTCAAAACTTATTACTTGATAAATATTTTTTCTACAACTGCATTAGATTGCAAGTTTCTTGAAGAAGTATGATTTAAAAATTTTATTAATTATTTATTCCTTTGTAGTTTTGGTTGTGATGCTTATGTATGAATTTTCAAAGAGTATAGGACTAAGCAAGATACGAGGTTCAAAAAGTGTATTTTTCTTGGCTATGTAAATGAAACAAATGGGTATAGATTATAAAAGCCTACTACCCACAAGTTAATAAGCAGCAGAGATATGGTTTTTAATAAAGAAATTTATATGACTTAACATGAATGCTTTATTGAAGAAAACAAGAGTAATCTACTTTGTTGGCTGAACAGATCGCTTTATAATTTAAATCATGCACCAATGTATTGGTACAAGCGATTTAATTCATTCATGGTGAGCTTGATATTTCAAAGATGTGAGGTAGACTATTGTGCTTGTATTCGTAATTATGGTGACATGTTGGTTGCAGGTACTAGTAGAGATATTATTGTAACATTAAAAGCTTATTTGGTTAGGAAATTTGATATGAAGGATTTGATTACTGTTAAATAGATTATTGAGATGATCGTACTCAGAGACAGGAAAAATAGGAAAGTCTGTATAACCCAAAAGGGTTATGTTGAAAGAGTTCTACATCGCCTCAACATGCAGTATTCTAACCCAATTAGTACTCCATTTCTTATCGTTTGCAAGATGTCTTCAGATCAATATCCTAGCATAGAAGCGAAGAAGGCAGATATATCTTGAGTACCATTTCATCGCTGGTAGGGAGCCTTATATTTGCCATTGTATGCACAAACCAAACATTGCACAAGTAGTGGGAGCAATTAGTAAATACATGATGAATCCAGATAGAGATTACTGGACTGTTGTAAAGTATATCCTTCGTTACTTGAGATGCAGATTATGCAAGATATCGTGATAAAAGAATAACTACTACGAGTTATATTTTCTCTTTGGTTGATTGTACGGTTAGTTGGATATCGAGATTGCAATCATTGGTGGCTTTGTCAACTATATAGGCAGAGTACATGTCAGCTACATAACATGTAAGAAAGTTATTTGGTTAAAAAGGTTGCTAAAAGAATTAAAATTGAAATAGAAAGTGGTGGTGATTCATTGTAACAATTAGAGCGCATTATACTTGGCTAAGAATTCAGTATTTCATACTCAGACCAAACACATCGATGTTAGGTATCACTTTGTTTGTGACATAGTGGAAGGCGGTCGGATCTCATTACAGATTCACATTGACGACAATGTAGTAGACATGCTGACGAAGCCTATTACAATGGAGAATTTTGTTTACTGCAGGACTTCTCTTGAGCTCTTTTTTTTTTTTTTTTTTTTGGGGGGGGGGGGGGGGGGGGGTTTAGCTTCTTAGTACACACCCATGTCAGTACACACACTCCATGTTAGCCACCCTCGCAAGGGATCGATGCCAAGACCTCAAGTGTTGAAACAAGGTATCTCCACTCAGTCTGCCAATTGAGCTGTGGATCTAAGTGTGATTGATGCCAAGACTTCTCTTGAGCTTGTTATCACCTAGCAATAGGTGATGTTTGGCTAGATGTTAGGAGTTTTTTTCGCGCTATTAAAGAAATTAGTTTTCAAGTGGAAAAATGTTACGGTAGTAGATACTCCACCAGGCCTTGAATGACGTCTCCAATAAGGAGACATCCCATTTCTCTCTCCTCACATGCGGATGAATCCTAGTCTCCCTATCTCTATGTGCTCTCTCACATGGTGTGATCTATGTAGGAAGTTGCACTTTTAAAGAGATGATGTTCCATTGTATTTATCTTTTAGATTATTTCTTGGTGTGAGATTCTTTGTGCAGGTGATAGAGAGATAAGCCTTATATTTTTGTTTCTCTTATTTCTAGTAAAGAAGAAAGTTGTATTGTTGTCACGTGGAATAGGTATATTATCAAATCACGTAAATCCTTGTGCCTCGTCTCTTGTTTTGTTTTAGCTCTTTTTTGTTTCTTTTCTTATGTTTGACTTCACATGTGCGCTCTTGTTTGCCTCTTTTATTGTATTTTGACTTCACCTACATTGATCACGTGCGGGCATTTTTCTACAACAATCCAAACCGAATGAAGCATCTAAGCACAAAATACTGGATTCTTAACTAAGTATCACTTTGTTCGTGATGACATAGAGGAAGGCGATTAGATCTCATTATAGAAGATTCACATTGACAACAATGTAACGGACATACAAAACCTATTACAAGGGAAAATTTTGTTTACTATAAGACTTCTCTTGGACTTGTCACCTAATGATATGCGATATTTGGCTAGCTATTATTAGGAGTATTTTTCGCACTATTACATAAACTAGTCTTCAAGTGAAAAAAAAAAAAAAAAAGTTGTTGTGGTGGTAGATACTCCACCAAGCCTTGGATGACATCTCTGATAAGGCGATGTCCTGTTTCTCTCCTTAAATGCGGATGAAGCCTAGTCTCCCTATCTCTATATACTCTCTCACATGGTATAATCTATATAGGAAAATGCACTTTTAAAGAGATGATATTCCATTATATTCATCTTCTATAATATTATTTGGTGTGAGATTCCTTGTGCAGGTGAAAGAGAGAAAAGCCTTCTATTTTTATTTCTCTTGTTTTTAGTATAAAAGAAAGCTATATTATTACCCTATAAAATAAATATATTATCAAATCACCTAAATCCTTATACCCCGTCTCTTATTTTAGTTTAGCCCTTTCAGCTCTTGTTAGCCTTTTTTTCTTGTGTTTTGACTTTACCAACGTGCGCTCTTGTTTTGGCTCTATTACATTGTTTTGACTTCACCTACCTTGACCACGTGCGAGCATTTTTCCACAACAATTCGAACCTAAGATAACATCGGCTCCGATGAACCTATTTTCAGTCGACTCATGTTTCAATGGATGAGATTTTCCAGATGAGTTGTCATCCCAACGACCTGCCACTACGCTATACGCAGGATTCCTCACGTGTGGGATCAATGGTTCAACAATGCCTAATGGGCCTCACCGTTAATTGGAAATACACAGAGATTCCTTACGTGTGGGGCCAATGGTTCAACAATCCAGACCCCTACCTAATGGGCCTCACCGTTAACTGTACATACCGAAGAAAGGGGGTAAAATCTCAGTGGATGATCCTCACCCATTAATCAGTGGCTCAAAATAGACAGAAGAAAGTCAAAGTTCCACATTCAATATACAATACGCCAATACGCCAATGATTAAGTGGCTGAAATATTCAAATATGAGAAAGTGTTGCATTCACCATCCAAAGATGGGCCACACATTTACAGAATCCGGCACCTGAGCACCCACAAATAGAAACAACAAACCATGTTCTAAATGATAGCATGACAGAAACAGTTTTGCTTTAATACATCCCAATGTATTGCCATATCAACGTTTTTTTTGAAAGATGAGAAAACTCATCAAGGGAAAAGGGAAAAAGGAAAAACAAAAGACAAGGCTGCTGAGAAAGCAGCCCACCGATTACACGCCCAAAAAACAAAAGTCCTGAGCAGAAAGATACTTCAACGTATTGCCATATCCTACGTTGAGGTTCTAGCCATTGGAATTGGATTATTTTCAATGACCTAAATTGTTTATGTCATTGGGATTCCCTTGGATGAAGAGTGCCCCAAAAATTTCTCTGCTTGAATATTTCAACCCTTTATACATAGGTCACGGTGACATCCATTTTCAAAGAATAATTGGCTAAATTTCAAACAGTGGGAAAAATGAAGTCTGTGAGATTGTGTTGTCTATCCACCACACAAGGTGATAGACATTGTAACAATGGTTTGGATCATTTGGAAGATGACCCAGATTCGAAGGCTAAAGCCCTGACATTGATATTACAAGTCATCGGGGAAGTATTTGACCAGCCTGCTATAGAATTACCATATAAACTATGGCAGGAGAGGGCAATGTCTGGGTATTCTATGGCAACTAGAAGAGCAACAGATTCATGAAAACCAGCTGGAAGCATGACAACCAGAAGGGTATCTTGCAAACAGTAGGATGTTTTAACAGTAGGATATTTAACAAGCTGACCTACAAGAATCCACGAAACTCAAAAGATACAATAATAGCATCACCATCATCAAATATCCAGTTCTTATGTGAAGCAGTTGACAAGCAACCAGAAGAGTAGCAAACAAGATGACTACCATTCCATTAACATGGCATGAATCCTCCCCGCAAAACAGCCTCACATTGCCTCAGCAGCTCCCTTACACCATGACTCACTCTATATCTTCTTCAGTTCCTGCAAAAGTAACCCGCAAGCTAAAATCAGCTATGCATAAGAGAGAGAGAGAGAGAGAGAGAGAGAGACTTGACATTAGCAAATCATAAGCCTGATATTTATACATATGAGAATGATCATCTAAAACCAGCTCAAACGTCTCTCTGTCATATGTGTAGGACATCTGAGATGCGCATGAAGATAGGCTGCTTCATGAAGATTGCCTTGCATAGAAGTTGAGTTTTATCCACTCATCCATCAGGTCACCCCATACCAAAATAATGGAGGGCTTAAATTAAATATGCCAACACTCTGATTCAAGTTCAACTTACACTTGTAACCCACCTGATGAGTGGACCGGCCAAAATTTTGTGCTAGGTGGTTTAAGTCTTCATGGGACCACCTTGTGCCTGGCTCTGATGCCATACACATAACAGTTGGCACAGTCAGTATATGCAAGAGAAGATTGCTAGCGGGAAAAAGATCCCTAGTGTGTGTGAGGGAAAAATATATCTGCAGGAGTAACAAAAAAAAAAAAGTAACGACTGTCACAAGAACAAGATCCCTTTTGTGAACTATGCCGCTTGAGATACGTGAAACACTCATTAATAAAAACTCAATTACTATGATATTGACACTAAAAGTCTTAACATGAAGATGCACATCAAGTCACCTGGATTCAAGAGGACCATGCCATGACCTAAATACTTCAAGCATCTGCCACCAAAAACCAAAAAGAAGTTGCATTAGACACTGAGATGGTACATTTTTTTTAAAGATGGTACTTGGTACTTCCACATCATAATTCCAACAAACAGAGTAACTTTAAATGCTAAAGAAAACAATGGGTGTCATTATTGATATATATGTCTTCCAGGATTCACATTTTGCTAACATAAAATCCCAAGGAATTTTTTTAAAAAATTAAAAAATTAAAAAAAAAAGGGGGTCATATTGTTTTGCACACTAGCGCACCAGATGAGTGGACCAGCCTGATTTCTGGGCCAGGCATATAGATAGTGGGGCCTACCTAATTGATGGCTTAGATGTTCCACCTGTGCCACACTGGCACCTGTGGAGGGATGTGCAAATATTGGGGAGTACAGGGCATCTATACAGTGGGACCTACCTGATTGATGGCTTAGATGCTCCACACTTGTGCCACACTGGCACACGCAGAGGCACATACACATATTGAGCTGTACAGGGGTGTTGGATTAGAAAATCTCCAAGTATTTGCAGGCTTTCAATTATGATAAGTGAGCCCCATGGTTCAGTAATCTGAACTGTTGGTCTGTTATATCCCAACATGGACAGACCGTGACCAACCAATCCCCAACCCCCCAAAACCAACAAACACCTCTCTCCAATTACCCCAAACACAGTAAGCACGATCTCTTTATCAAGGAATTTGATTCTGAAAAACGATTTCTTATCACCTATTATGTTTCCATTCATCCAAACACCTTTAGGCTGCAATAGAAACTAATCGCAATTCAACAGTTTCTAGTAGAACTTGCATAAAAAGACAACAAACATGCATACAATGCATTGAGGAATAGAAAGGTGAATTTAGCAAACTTAGCGCATGTGTGTGTGTTGAAAAGTAATGATTTTATTAAAGAGAAGGTGGCAAAATGGCCTCACACAATTACAAAGCTGCCCAAGAGAATGGTGAAAAACAACACTAAAAAAAAGCCTTTATATTTGAGCCCACTCCATTACATTCAGTTTAGCCTTCCCAAAAACATCCGAGACCCACTCACACCGATTCCAAAAGCACTGGTTATTCCTCTCTCCCCATAAGGCCTGAATGCTGGCTAAAAAGGCTAATCTCCATAGTATCCTTCCTCTCTTTCCAGTCCCACCCCCATGCCAGGCAAGGGAGAGGCTCTCGATGAAGCCTGGCATGATACGTGCCGAAGGCCACCAAGAACCTTGCCCACAACTTCCTAGCGAAAGGGCAGCAGATGAGAGGTGGTCAACTGACTCCTCACTCTACATACACAAAATATAGATATTGGTAATCACCTTCTTCCTCTTCTGAAGGTTATCGAGTATGAGCACCTTATTCCTTTCTACCAACCATGCCAACACTGCGACCTTAGGGGGAGCCCTGTAGTGTGAATTTTTCCTAGAGATAAATCAAGGATCAACCTATAAAAAGATCTAACTGAGAACTTGCCAGACTTTTCTTTATTCCGCACAATTGAATCCCTTTCACCAGAGTCGGGCTAATACTTTGAAGTCGCTTGAGCAAGTTAACGAACTCTCCCACTTCCACTTCCAACAAATTCCTCCTGCACGGAGGAGACTACACCACCTCTCTTCCTAAAACTGAAATAGCACCAGGCAATGGTGATGTTCACTTCCGGAGATAAACTTGCTAACCTCAGAAATTCTTCTTGGCACATCCTCTTGCCCAACTGATGTAGAGCGGGTTGCGGACACTTTCATCGCAAAGATGGACAAGAGCAAGCCTGATCAGAGGCGAAAATGATCCGGACCATCAAAACCTTAAAACAGTCGTATCTCAAAAACTGGAATGAGTTTTTCGACATATCATATATGATTTTGGGGTAGGAGAAGCTACTTTAGCCAGCCAACCCTGCTATGCTGGGTTGCCCACGCCGGATTTGTGAGATTCCATCAGATTGACGGTCAAAAGTCCATTTTACTTTCGTTTTTACTATAAATAGTAATTGTTAGTTTGATCATAACTATTGATCCTTTGAGTTGTAGGAGTCGTGCCCAACATGAAAAGGGCTAAGAAAGATTGGGAGAATAACATGGTTAGGCTAAATTGGACACTTACTATTTTTGGCTGAAAACCATGATGTCTAGTAGGAATCATGACCGTCTATAAATAGTAAGTTTACTATTTATAGTAAGTCACGTTTTTAGGGAGTTTGAGTCTAAAACTCCGTACTATGTTTGAGCTCATTATTTAAAGGATTGTAATTCCATTTTTTTTTTATCATCGATCAATTTATTTCGAATTTATTAGAAATTATTTCTATTTACATCCCTCGTGGATTTGAGGAATCTCTGTGAGGACTCCAGAGAGCTCCGTGGATTCGGAGTTGTTATCACCTGAGGAAGACGGTGATCGACCTCATCACATCCCTCACTGTGTCACCAACCAAATGTCATCCTAAAACCAGATCCTCGTTCCATCTCCTAAAGAGAATCCAAATCCTTGAACTTGTTCCCCAACCCAACAATTGTTTTCCACAACACCAAAGCTCTATACAGAGAGGTATCACTAGTCCACCACCCGCCCTCCTTCACACAATACCTACGAACTATAACCACTTTCCATAAACAACCCTCTTCCATACAAAATCTCCATAACCATTTTCCAAGCAACACTGGGTTCATGGTCTCCAACTTACTTTATTCCCACACCCCTTCCCCATGCGGCTTACATACCTCTTCCAACTTTAGCAAATGGAATTTATGCTCCTCTTCTGCTCCCTTACATAACAGGTCACACCTAAGCCTCCAACCAATCTGGCACCTCATTTGGACACTTGAATAAGGACGTGAAATAGCACTTGAATAGCTATATAATTATATTGCAATTTTGTAAGAACAAACTGGTTCTATCTCTATGTAACACTTACCAAAACAAAACACAAAGAACAACACTATAAGCTCACAATTATACTAGAACTTGAACTATAATCGATTCTTATTCTTGAAGAAAAGGTTTCTCGTTGAGGGGCCTAGCATATAGCAATTGGCAGTCGCTTTATATAACCATCTGAAGTATGTGTCTAGCCTGATCTTTGGGCCCGGTTAGCAAATAGGTCGCGCTCAGGCTGACCCTGATATCACCCGAACATAACCCATTGTAACCCCACTTTTTGGGCCAGGTTGCTAATAGTAGCTGTTTTGGGCACTGCTTTCAAATGATCAAATAAGCAAGGGTTGTTAAATGCAAGTTGGACTGCTTTTTAGTGTCAAAGGAGTAACATTTTTCCAATATGCCGTCCACCATTCTTCCCATGCCAACCTCTGATCATCATCCAATTTTGTTGAATGCAAATGTCTTAGGCAGATGCATATCCCCTCCAAATCCAAAGTTTTAAAAATTGTTAAGAATGGAAATATCGCGTGATATAAAGGAAATGTCGCAGATGTCACATGAAGTTTCGTGATCTAGGAGAAACTTTAGGAAAATGGTGTAATTTTTCAAAGAAACTTCAAGAGATGCTAAAATAAACATAAAAACACACTTAGAACTCAAAACATCAGCAAAAAAAACTATGCTTAAGGGGTCGTTTGGCACCATGGATTTGGGGGATTTGAAATCCCGTCTGTTTGGCACCATAAAGTAACTGGGGATTTCAAATCCCCTCAGAGAGGGTTTGAAATCCAACGTGGAAGCTAGGACTTCATCTCAAATCCTCCCATGAGTCGCATGTGTGTCACTAGGCTACTAATCTATTGGGCACGTGGCCCACTGATGATATCCCAAAACAATCAAATTATCAACTACATCACTAAAATTACTTTAAGAGGATGATCTGTAGAGTCCAAACATTGCCCATGTAAATCAGATTATCAACTACATCACTAAAATTACATACGTACACTAATTAAGGATATTAAAGTTAATTTAGTAATTAAATTCAAACCCCTATAAATATACTATGCATAGCTATTTTTGGATTACAGGAGATTTTGCATCCAGGGTGCCAAACACAACTGGAGGATTCCAAAATCCAAATCCAGGTTATTTCAAATCCATGGTGCCAAATGAGGCCTAATACTCTTCCATTGTTTAGGGGATAAATATGCATTGCTGTCCAATAAATTATGCATATATATATATATATATATATATATATATATATATATATATATATATATATATATATATATATATATATATATATATATATATATAAAGAAATCGAAAGAGGAAATTGGCTCGAGCCCATCGACTATATTCTTTCTACTTATATATAATAATTTTAAAGGTTAAAGACCGAAGAAATTCTGATTTAACCAATTTCTTCTGTTTTTTTAATCAGATTAGGAACATATACATGTGTAAATCATCAAGTCAAAACCAAGATATTCCAAAATGGGATTAGATGCATACTTAGGGCCTGTTTGGACACGCTTACTAAAAAAGGTTTCCGGAAAAGGGGGATTTCATGCCTGCTTCGGTTGGCATGGCAAAAACCAATCCAATTGTCTTTTTTTTTTTTGCCAAGACGGTGTTTTAGCGCCTATTTTCTCTAGCGGGGGAGAGACGGGTTTGCAAAGTGCATCCAAACGCATAACATCAACTATGTTTTGGATCGAAATGGTGGTTCGGCCTCAAACACCCCTTGGGGAATGCATGTAAAGTAGGCCTTACCTCTCTCCATGAGTTCAGTTGTCGATCCACTTGTTCTGCCTTTTATCTTCTAGTGATGAACGATTGTGATTCAAGTACTCACAATCAATGGATAAGATTTTCCATTGACAAACTTTCTTTCCTATTTCTCTCTTAATTTGTCGAGGAAAGAAATGGAAAAACACCACATGTTTTGAGCAAAGAGAGGGTCAAGGTCCTCTTATTTATAGAGTTGAATTCCTTAATCAATTAAAAAATCCAACTCCCACAAAGACTTGTATTCCCTTAGCGTTAGAATCTGGCATGGATTGCTAGTCCAATTGTGATTTGAGACACTTAGAACCCAATTTTTAAAAGAATAAGGAAACCCACACATGTGAGTGTGCGAGCATGTGGACCACATAAGGTGAGTTATGATTCTAACATTCTCCCACATGGTTCACACTTCAAACACCACATAGATTTTGTAAAACCATTTTAGTCAAAATCATTTGAGTTTTAAAACAATTTCATCCTGGGTTCAACACTCAAAACACCTTATACATGATTACGATTCTCAAAACTTTTGAATTAATATAGAGTCCAAATCAGCAATCCTTCATAACACTTTGATCAAGTGAAAACTACCGTGAACCATGGAGTTAACAAAGAGCAACATACTTCCTTCCATGTATCACAACACCAATGGTTCCACCCAATGTTTTAAATATCGACGATATCGGTTGATATATCCCACGATATATCTTGTATCCCACCTATGCGATAAAAAACGCACAGGTAGTGCCAATACATTCCACAAGTTCGATCCGGTGAGCATTTTCAATTTCCGATCCTTTTTTTTTTTGTTGAAATCATGTTAAATCAATGTCAAGTTGTTACAAATCCATTGGTTCTTCATGTCTTGCATGAAAATCATGGAGTTGGAGCTTTGATTTCGATATCCATTGGTTCTTCATGTTCTCCATTTTTTTTCGAAATTTTCCTTGAACCAGCTGTCAATGAGACTAATTTCGAAGTATTTAGGAGTATTTGATGAAATGATCATCACATACACTCTAATTTCAAATTTTGAGTGTAGGTGGTCCGATTTGGAGAACATTGGGGAAAATTCAAATTTTCTCCAATTTCTCCCAAATTGCTTGCAATGTTGCACTCCAACATGAAATCAAGCATGTATGAGGGTTGATCTACTGATTTGTTCAATCTTTGTCAACTTTTAAAAAATAGAAATCAATTTTTTAAAAATTCTTAATATATTAATATATATTTTTTTCAAAATTTCCCTTCAACTAGCTGTCAATTGAGACATATTTCGAGTGTTTGATGAAATGATCATCACATACACTCTAAATGTTATGCATTCAATTTGAATATAGTTGCATTAGTTCAGTCAGACAAACACATAGCTTAGGACCCTATACAAAGGAAACCTATCATGTGGACTTCTTTTTTGAGATGTTATGATTTAAAAGTGTATATTAAGGTCTTTTTTAACAATCCTTGAAGTTTCATTGAAAAATTCAACCATTTTCACAATCTTTCCCAATGTTTCCCAAAAAGTGCGACAAATTACCCGATACAAACGATATATCCTGTGCGATAACCGATACGTATCAGTATCCCAAGGATGCGATACATAACGCGATACCGATAATTCGAACACTGGTTCCACCAAACCCGTCCACCATTTTAAGAAATACATAGGCTAATCACATCATTCCTATTGTCACATTATGCCCATAATCGTGTCTTATAGAAAACACTTTCTTCTTGAACTTCTAACAAAACACTTTCTTGTTGAATTTCTAACAAAACACATTCATGTCTACAAAGAAAATGCAAAAAATCATCCATCAATGAGATCTCTAAGTTATCTAATGAAAACCAATCATAAGCATCTCATAAGGCTCACTCTTTCTATATAATCCCTATACAACTTCAACACATATCCTTTTAATCAAGAGATTCACAAACATTAGCCTAGCGCTTATATATTCATTTGATCCTTGATGATTATGACTCTCCTCTTTAATGTATTTTGTATAATTATACAATTGTCATTCTTAGAGCAGAACATTGTTGTAGCATTTCCACAATAAATTCTCAACAAACTAGTGATATATTTGACAGATTGAAGTCCCAAAATAAATTCCCAACCATAATACGAGACTTTGGGCTGCAAAGTGTGCCACTAACTAGGCTTCTATGGTTGAAAGCATTGGTGATGTATTTCTTGACACTTCTCCATGGAAGCACCCCATCAACAAGCAAGAACACATAACTTCAAGTGAATTTTCTGCCATCAGGGCATCCCACGGAATCCAAGTCTAAACATCCAACCACTTCATGTGACCTACCCTCTTATATGTGATCTTTCCAGTGATTAATTTCATGATCACTCTAGTTATCTTACCAGCATCCTAACTACAAAGCTAATGGTTGGATGTGTACATTCTCATATATCGAACGATGTAAATCACAACTAGCAAGCAAGATATCATCTACACACAATACCAGGAACATAAAATTGCTTGCCTAAATCACAACTAGCGAGCAAGATATCATCTACAACACTTGCTCCCACTCGCCTTCAAGCATATACTCTAATTTATGTTCTTTCTTAAATCCGAACAATGATATCATCAAAATTTAGATATCATTGATGAGAACTTGTTTAAATCCATATATAGACTCTTCTTAAGCTTTTACACTAGATGATATTGTGCATCAATTGGATTAAGAGTCCTTGTATAAGTTTAACACCAAGGGAATACAAGTCCCTAATGGGAGTTGGATTTCATTATGAGTTAGAAAAACTAATTTTATAAATAAGAGAAGGACCATGGCCCTCTCCCTATGCTAAAAATGCACGGTGCTTTCCCATCTCTTTCGCAGACATAAACAGAGAAGTAGGAGAGAAGGTGTGAAGGGAAGATCCAATTCATTGATCATAAAGGTGATTGGATCGTCATCATTTAGCATTGGAAAAGAAGGCAGATCACGTGAATCAACAGCCGAACTCATGACACGAGTTAAGCATGCATCTCATCCCGTCTGGGATGTCATTAGTTTAGACTAAATGATTTGCACATGTATGTGTTCCTGATCCAATCTGCAATTTATGAGATTTTGTCAACTTCTGAATTATTGAGATATAACATGTGGCATTAAAAGAACGCCGGAAGGACACAACAATAAATCTCTAATCAATGGAGAGTAAAGACACTCATATGAGACGGATGAAAGGAACCCGAGGCATCTGCC
>JAJHSJ010000002.1:3954601-4038508 GCA_021015155.1 Magnolia officinalis
GCTCTGTGAGCCTACCATGATGTATGTGTGTTATCGACCGATGTTACATAACTACGTCAGCACGTCCGTGTTTAAGCAGAGGGGTTCGCTGAAGCTGGATTTATGAATAGGGAGAGGATTAGGTAGACACTGTCCTTACTCAAGAAGGTACAGCCCTTACTGTGGGGCCCACATTGATGTGTGTATTCTGTACCCACCACGTCCATACGTTTTTCCAGATCATCTTAGATCATTATACAAAAAATGAAGCGGATCCAATTTTCAGGTGGACCATACCTTAGGAAAAGTGTTGATTGACCATTAATGAGCCATAAAAGTTTTGGATCAGACTGATATTTCCTTTGACCCTTCATCCAGCCTTATGTGACCGTCTCAACTGATTGGATGGAAAATGAAAACTACGGAAACGTTAAGTTTCTCCCTAATAAGTTTTTAATGGTAGTGTGTTCAATCATCACTGTTTCCTATGTCATGGTCCACATTATATTCCAATCTTCTTCATTTTTGGACCATATTTTAAAATGATATGAAAAGACGGATGAACGGAGTGGATACAGAATACACACCAAAGTGGGCCCTATGGTAACGGCCGCACCGTCTTGGGTGAGGCCGGGTCTCACCTAATCCGCCGCTATCAATATCTGTGCTAGTCTGCGCTTGGTGTGAAACGGGTCGGGGCAGAAGCGAATTGCGACATGCCCCCGCCCGGACGGGACGCGGATTTCCTGTGAAAGCCTTTCGCAGTAAGTTCCTGCGCTGGGAAATTAGGTGGGGCCAACTGTGATGTTTGTGAGAAATCTTATCCGTCCATCCGTTTTGTAAAATCATTTTAGGATAAGTTACTAAAAATGAACCGTATCCAAAGCCCAAGTGAGCCAAAAACGTAATAATTAAATGTCCACAGTTGAAATATTTGTAGGGCCACATAAGTTTTGATTCATACTAATATTCTTGTTTTCAGTTCATCCCAATAGGAATGACGTTATTAGCTGTATCACTGTTGAATCAGAAAGGTTTCAATGGTAGGAATTTCCATGACCACATTTTCCTTTAATACGGATCACTCAAGCTTTGGATATGGTTTATTTTTGACAACAAGTCCTACAATGAACTCACAAAACAGATGGACGGTGAGAATTTCTCAAAAACATTAGAGTGGCCCCACCTAAGTTCCCACCGCAGGAACTTCCTGCGAAAGGCTTTGCAGGAAATCCGCGTCCGCCCGGACGGAATCGGTCAAGGCAGGAACCGTGTGCGGCCCACCGAGATGTATCGATTTTATCCACGCCGTTCATCATTTTTCCATATTATTTTAACGTATTAAGTAAATGGTTCATACAGTGGGAATTGAACGGTCACCGTTAAAAACTTCTTGGATGGTAAATAAAAATCACAGTGGGCCTCATGAAGTTTCAACGGTAAGTGTCATCATCACCACTGCTTCCTTAGGTGTAGTCCATTTTTAGATCATGCATTAAAATGATATGGGAAAAATGGATGAACGGTGTGGATATAATCCATACATCACTTTGGGCCCCCACATCCCCTGCTTGGACCGACAGATTTCCATACAGCGGCGGCAGGACGTAATAAGCTTTCCATAATAAACACGTTAATTAAGGTGTGCATTCACCACAGTGTACTAGATCTGCCAAATCATTTTCATTTACAAACGCGTTGTACTTTCCCCAATCCAAACTGTTCAAACCAAGGGTATCACTGCGGATGAAATGTGGCCCAAAAACGACACTGATTCTATGTGATCCCATTTCTGAACCGTCCATTTAGTTTCTTCAAGCAGACACTGCCGTAGATTAAGATTTTCCAACTACTGTAGTTTTAGAGTTATGCTCCACCTAAAATAGGGAGCACGATCTGAACAATCTGGACTATTGAACACACGTGTGACATGTATTAGGTAAGCTGTAAACATTTAATATGCTGTGGCGAACGCACAGGGGAGTCTTCATATGAAATGCAGATGTTATTTTCCTTCCCAGTCCCAGTCCCAGTCCCAGAGGATATGATTGTTTTCTGTTTCTCATTCGTGGTATTCGCTATTCCCACACGCAGGCAGATCCCAGACCGTCGAACCGCTGCCACATGTCCGAACCTTGAACTTCTATGGACATTGGATCTATCCATCAGGTGAGCCCTTCTTCAGAAATTCTATATCCTGAAAATTAGACTGTTCCAAAATCCAGGTGGGCCGTAGTGGCGAAACAATCTGACAAATAAAAAATTTGCAAAACTCACTTTTAGCCGTCCATTGGCTTTCCGGTCCACATGATGAGATGACTCTATTTATTATTTTTAAAGGCACATGAAATATATTATTAAATGACTGATGGGCTGGATCTTACAAAATGGGGCAATACAGTATACGTGGAAGCGTGTGAAGAGGCCTGGATGCACGCGCGTGCCGACATAGAAATCCCAGATGTTTCCATTGAACACGCAGCAGTCAAGAACGCGCGCAGGAAAAGAGTATCCGCTTAGTGGTCCGCGAGACAAACGAAACTGTACGCAGCGAGACCTCGCAATACTGGGGTCCAGTCGCATTAGTGGAGCCATCATCACATGGGGCTCACATCATGATATTTACATGATTTAAACATTACCAATTTGGATAATCCCCTCCGTAAATAAATAAATCTCAATTTTGTTGAAGATGAACGGTTATTCTTGCAGTTGAAGATGTCCAATTTCATACAATGGTGGTACTCACTGGTTGGTCATATCGACATTTTTTTCGTATACGAGAATTTCCAAATTTTGGTCCATTTGATGAACGAATCTGATCACAGTATTAATTCTGTGCACGGTGTAGATCACGCGAGCTATACAGCCTTTGGTGCTCCTGCGATCACCTGCCTTTACAGATATTTTATTAATGTAGTTGAAAGGTTTCTTCAGCTCTTCTTTGCTTTGTAGGCTTGACTTGTCTTCGGTCTCCGCGTTGCGTCATGAAATGACGAAAATACCCTTGTGTTTCTAGAGGCAGGAGGATTCCACGTCTTCCAAATGACGAAAATACCCATGCACTGCAAAGTTTGAAAGAGACCACAGTGGGCAATGGAGAAAAGGCTAAGAAAAGCGAGACAAAAAAAAAGGTGCGTTTGGATGCAAATTTACATTTAAAATAGAAAAAGGCTAGTGATATTTCTACCATTTTTAATTTACAAGTAGTCGTTAAATTACAATTATGTTTCTTTCAAGGCCATACTCTTAGCTATGAATGTTAAGGAAAGACTTAAATTGAATTATTTTCGCTTTTTTTTTTTTCATGAATAATTGCAATTCAATTGGATAGTGCATCCAAACGCACCTTGATGAGAAACTACCTCAAAAATTTCAAAAGATTAAAATTTAGGATTATACTTTGTGTGGGAAATGATCACATATTCTAGAAATTATGGTAATTACCATGCATTTGAGACGGGTTTGTGGAACTCACATTGCCCATCCCAATCCAAATACTTAGGTGGGACAACATAGTGAAAACATAGTGACTCATCGAACAATGTACAATCACTTCAGAAACCTGCGCATGGTATTAGATGGGATTAGGTGGGATGGAATTGCATTTGGTCCTGTGCCAATTCCACTTAATGTTTGGGAAGAATGGAAAAGCTTGGAATTAGATGAGAAGGGATTGCATTGCGTCCCTTGCCAATTCCACTCAATGTTAGCAAGTTGTGTAGGTCTCACTGTGATGTGTGGGCTATATCCACACCGTCCACCCATTTTTCGAGATCATTTTAGAGCATGGGCCAAAAAATTAGGTACATTTAAAGCTCAAGTGGACCCCACCATAGAAAGTAACGGGGATTGAATACCTACCGTTGAAAACTTCTTTGGGGCCACATAAGTTTTGGATCTACCTCATTTTTAGGCCCATGGAATAAAAATGAGGTTACAAAACAAATGAACGGTTTAGATATAACACGTGCTATTCTCAATAGTTTCAAATGATGGTGGGTATATCCATTCAATGTACCACCGTATTACAAACATAGCATGGAATTAAGCTAATCCCATGGTAACAAGGGACAATCCCTGCCATATGTAATGATTATGTTTTATTTTTTAAAAAAATCCCATCCCACCTAATCCTTCCCAATGCCATGCGCCAAACACCCTCTAGGGGTCGTTCGACGCCATGGATTTGGAGGGATTTGAGGGGATTTCAAATCCCCTTGTTGTTTGGTAGCATAAAGTAATCGGGCGTTTTAAATTCCCTCAAAGGGGATTTGAAATCCATAGTGAGAGATTGGTTTACATATAAAATCTTTCCAAGAGTTGCATGTGTAACATGTGTGTCGCTAGACTATTATTTTATTGGGAACATGACCCACTAATTGTCACGCCCCGAACTCGGAGACCGGGCTCACAAAATTCCCGATCGCCGAATCCGGCACCGACAGCCTCCGTAGAACCCCATTCTCGGCTCCCAACGCCATACGCCAGGTTCCGATCCTGGGATGCTACAAGGAGGATTTCTAATAATCCATTTGATTCGTAATGAGCATAACCACAAGCATAACCCACGAACAATAACCACAAGAACACCATCACAAAATCTACTATGAACAAAAACTTTGAATACAGTGCGTATAAAGGGAAATACAAGATAGTGGTAATATCAAAACTCCAAAAGCTCGGCGGCACGCTCCAACAGCGGCGAGACTACAGCTGCGTCCTGGCGTCACCTGCACGCATCAATCGTGCATAAGCTTATAGAAAGCTTAGAGGGTGGTGTAAGTGTGTGCGAACGTGCTCAGAATGCAATGTCAGAGTGATGCGGAATCATGCTGATGAGTACGTAAATGCAACCAGCCGTACCAAGGCTATGCAGTACAAGATGTGAATGTTATCGGCCATAACAAGGCCATGCGAAACAATATGTAAGTCAAGCATGCCAATCCTCATCCAAATCCTCATGTCAATACAGTTCTCAGTCTGGATAATCACCGGGGTTCAGTACACTCCAAATGGCACTGTCTCTCTCCAAGCAGCACAGTTCAAGTGAGCGTAAGAAACCTCACTATCCGCCTGGCCAATAGTCAGCCAATACCTATCCGGCACGTCGATAGCGAACCCATTTCCGAGCTGGTCAAACTCAGCCTAGTAATGCCCCCTACTCTCGGGCGAGTAAGGCCACACCCCTTTCCAACCGACCACGACACAGTGGGAGACGCGGCCTCATGGTATTCGGCCCCGTGCGCTCCTATATCCACTCGGTCTCGACGTTGGAGTCATCCTCTGGTACCATCGGGTTCAGGGACTCTCACCCAGGGACATCTATGGCGCCCCAATTGCTTGGAACAAGATTTTCCGGTATCCAACCAGCCACCCACGATGTATCTGTGGAGGCTATGACCCTGATGTCGCTAGGGCATATCTCAATTATACAGATGCAAATGCATGAACCACACTACCAATCATGCAACCATCCTGCGTGAAGCACGCGCTCATGTAGGGCAACTCCGCCTATCAGGGAGCCCGTAAATAGTCTGCCCGAAGGCATATGCTATGATCAGACACTCCTTATCTCAAGCATACATATGATGCGTATGATTATGAATTATGAACTGTGCTAAATATGTTATAAAGCAATAAACTATCCTCTCAATGAAGATGGGCCTATATGGCTTACATGAAACAGATGTGGGCCTATCAGTGGCCTCAGGGAGAGTTATAATGTGGACATCGAACCAACATTACTCGTACAATGTGGACGTCAAACCAACATTGTCCCCAAGGCTCGACTCGCCTTAAATACCATTAAATAAATCCTGTTGGAATCACACATTGCAATATGCCTTAGGTACATCCCATTGGGCTTTAAATACATCAAATGGGCCGTATCTCATAGGCCTTATATTCATCAAGTGGACTACCTCAATAAGCCTCACCAATGGGCCTTAGGTACATTGCAATGGGCCATCACCCATGGGCCTTACATTCATCACAATGGGCCTCACACATGGGGCTTATACAAACCCAAGTGGGCCTCAACAACGGGCCACAAATACATCGAATGGGCCTAAGCACACTAGCCCATATGCATCTAAGTGGGCCTCAATAACAGGCTTACCAAAATGTTTATTTTCCTATCCAATCTGTTTATATGGTCATATGGACCAAGGCCCACTATAATGTTTACTTTTTATCCAATCTATTCATACGGTCAAGTGGACATTCGGCCCACCGTGAAATTTATATGCCATCAAACCTGTTTATAAGGTCACACGTGACCTGGGCCCACGGCCAGGGAGCCCACCAAAATATTTATTTGCCATCTGACCTGTTCAGTGGGTCACGCAGCCAGGGCCCACCGTAATGTTTATTTGCCAGCAGCCTGTTGATATGGTCAGTAGACCAATGACCCCATCATGATGTGGTCCACAAATTCAGCCCACACATTATGTGTGTCCCCCCATATTGACCGTCCAGACCGAGTTTTAGCTGCATCCAAGCTTCAGGTAGGCCCCACCAAGTACTTTTATATGTTCTGACATGTTTTCACATGGTTTTAGATGGTATGGCCCACCTGGTGATCAGATCACCTTACAATTTTGGCTCAACGCCTAAAATGAGATGGAGATTAGATTTGACGGTGTGGATGAGTATCATACATCAAGGTGGGGCCTGCATGAGCAGCCCATACAAAAAGTAACTTTAACTTTTTTTTTTTTTGCATGTAACCGTCCTTCACGTCCAGCGTCCAGAGACGCTGGACGGTATACACCACCTCATGGTGGGTCCCATATACACAGACCACATGGTGGGTCCCACATGCACGTGGCCCACCATACATATATATTAATATATATTATAATATAATATAATATATTGCTACATATATATAAATGAAGGGTGGGTTTCACCTGAAATGCGGTGGACCACACCGTCTGATGAATGAAGTGGATTTAACATACTTTGGTAGGGTCCACAACATTCAAGGGGAAACGAAAGAAAGAGAGAGATAGAGAAAGAGACAAGAGAGAAAAGGCGGTGATGGTGGGGCCCCGCCACTATGGGCCCCACATAATACAATTCATACAAAAAAAATGGGTCCCACCAACAAGTGGCCCTAAGAAAAGAAATTTAACGGTGGATCACCCACCTCTTGCACTCCTTCTTACTCTCCTAGCCTCCTATGCTCCTTAGCTTGTCTTTGACGGTAGATGATGGACTTTTGATGGTGGAGATGGTGGATTAACGGTTGAGATGGGAGATGAGGAGGTGGGCCACACTTAGAAGTTTTTGAGAAATTGGGTTGCTTAGAGGAGGTTGGACGTGTGAGAGAGAGGAAATGAGAGAATGAGAGAGAGGAAGAAATAAATTAAAGGAAGAAGGGATGGAGGGAGTGGTGTTGTAATTAATGATGTATGGTTGGGTTTGAAAATGTGAAAAAGGAGGAATGGTGAGGGGAGGGAGAGTTTGACTTGTGGGAAAAGGGAGAGAGGCCACTTGTACTTGTTGTTGGGTGAGGTGGCATGGAGGTATGGTGGTGTACTTGACTTGATTGATGGGACATCTCGTAGAGATTCCCTCGAGATTCGCAACGTGCGGCGTTTCTTCGAACCGAACGCTGACTGACTTCTTCCCACCGAGGTATCGGATCGGTGCGTGAGTCGCGGCGTTAGAACCGCGGCGACGACGCGGTCGCCAAGGTACAAGTTTCGGGTCGAGCCGACTCTGATATGTAGGACTCGGCTTAGGTGCATGCGCGACGTTGAATACAGGTCGAAGGTTACCGGAATTCGACCGGTAGGATCGCGAGAGCTGACTGAACGGTACGGTTTAGGTTACGGGTCTTACACTAATGATATCCTACGACAATTATATTATCAATTACATCACTATAATTACTTTAATATTATGATCAACACTGTCCAAACATTGTCCATGTAAATTAATGGTTAAAATTTGTTGGTTAGTCAGTTAAACATGATCTTCTGCTTGTGGCCCATATGAGACTTCAAATTTCATCATTTTCTGACAAAGCATATATTTCAGCAGACTTATTACAACCAGTGTGTCAAACATTATATACTTCACTAATTAGACATATTAAAATTGATTTAGTAATTAAATTCAAACCCGCTACAAATATACCACGCATAACTACTTTTGGATTAAAGTTAATTCCCAATCTAGGGTGTCAAACACAATTGAAGGATTTTAAATCTAGAGGGTTCCAAATCCACACTCCCAAATAGGCCCGCATGTTCGTGGCTGATTATAGCCCACCTGGGTTTTGGGACACCCTAAGATCTGGTATGTCCCTTCATGTTAGTGAGGCACACTTGATGATAGTGTTAATTGACAAAAATACAATGTGGTGGACCCCACATTCCATTTAGAAGTTTCTATAGTGGGCATCCTCCTCTATTCTCCATTTTATTTTATTTTTGGGTGGCCAACCTGAATTGTGGGTCAAACTTGATTTTAGAATGCAGGCCTAAATTGGAGGAGCATCTAATGACCCAGTTGGATGGCACTCACAAATTATAGCTGGCCTCACGAGCCTGAATGCGACCATTGATATTTGTGGGCCTATGAAAATAAATATATTGAATATTAATAAATATGAAATGATGGAGGGCATTGACAACTCGTGGTGTGGCCTTGAAAAGTAAAGGCTTAAAAATTCAAGAAAAAGTCCAGTCCACATCACGTGCACCATGTCACCGTGCAAATCCTAGGTCTGGATGCGTAGACTGCTGTGTAACACACCACCAAACTAGCTGACGTGGGTACGTGTCGTGCGGCTACTAGTTGTACGAACGGTTCAAAGGAGACGAAATTTACATGGGCCTCAAAATGATGTATTTATCCTATATGCACCGTTCATCCATTTATCCTATATGCACCGTTCATCCATTTGAAGAGATTAGTTCAGATCTTGATCCAGAAAATGAGTAATTTCTAGGGCTGAAGTGGACCACACCACAGATAGCAGTGGGACAATGATTCATAGGGCCCACCGTTAATTTACTTTCAATTCAATCCGTTCATAAGGTCGCACAGGCATAGATGAAAAGGAAAAAAACAAATATTATATTGATCCAAAATTTAAGTGACTTTCAAAATAGTTTCAATGTTAGGCGTTCAATCACCGACTGCTTTTTACAGTGTAGTTTACTTAATTTTTGGATCTGACTTATTTTTCGGCTGAAGCCTTAGGATGAGCTCACCAAGTGGATGGCCGGTTTGGATATAACTCATACCTCATGATGGGACCCACAGAACTTGGTGACGTCAACACATCAGCCACATAGGTGGTGTGTGGTACACCAGCCAATCGGCTTCCTAGTTTTTGAACACATGGACAACCACAGGTGGATTCAACGTATTGGATTGGTAGATATTTTTTTTTATTATTATATAAAGTGATCCTCGTGATGAGACCAATGTGTTGGACGGATTGAACGAAACGTACGTTTGAAAGATTGGAAGTTATTGGTTAGGTGAACCATAACTTATATAGACCAACCGTTTGAACCTAAACCTTTTCCTTCTATTATATACATAGAGTATAGCTCACCAGCACACCTTCTTACATGAACACTTGTGCGCACTTTTGCACACGTGTCATGGGCACAGAATCTAAGTAGTCTACATGTGCGGCTTCTCTTGAAACCTAACAAACCTAACTTTCAGCTTGATATAAAACTTTAATGCACCGTAGCAAAAGGAAATGCAAATAAAGGGAGAAACGGTTTTCTTTTGCCATGGCTCACTATAGTTTTGTATGAGCTGAAAGTTAGGCTTGTGAGGTTTCAAGGGGTGCCGCATCACATGGACCGTTCAGATTTTGTGCCCATGACATGTATGTGAAGGTGCGCATGTGTGCTCATGTAAGATGGTGAGCAGGTGAGCATTCCTATGTATATTCTTGCAAGAAAAAAGTAAGAAAGGTAAAGTTGGTGTAACCTAGTAGAAATATTGCATTAAATCTCACCAGAATAATGAAATTAAGCAGGAAGGGCAAGTGGCAAATTAGGATAAATGACTCAAATGTCCCTCATGGGTAGGGGTGTACATGAATCGAGCTAGCTCGGTTAGCTCGTTCGACTTGACTTGAAAAAGTTCAATTCGACTCGAATCGAAGCTGAGTTTGAGCCAATTCGATCTGATTTTTTGAACTTAAAAATGAGTTCGAGTTGGCCCTGCTCGACTCGACTCAGATGCAACCTAACTCGAATCGAACTCAGATCAAACCAGTTCGGTGATTCAGTTACTTTGATATTGATGTTGCTCGCCAAGTATTTGATGAAATGACTCAACGAAGTGTGGTTGGTGGCAAGGAAGGTATGTATATGAAACAAATACCCTTTAAATTTTTATTTTTATTTTTATTTTATTTTTATAACGTTTCTTAGAAGGTGTTTAATAAAATACCAATTAAACCATTGTTGTTGTTTTACATGCATTGAGATTTTGAAGGTGTAGTATAGGTGTTTGTGAAAATGTTGCACAGGCAAATTCAACTCGAACTGGCCTGAGCTATTGGCTGAATCGAGCCGAGCTAGCCAATCAGGCTCAAGGATCGAGCTGAGCCGAGCCGAGCCGAGCCCGAGCTGAGGTCAACTAGTTGCCGAGTCAAGCCAAGCTGAGGCCAGCTCGACTTGGTTCGACTGGATGTACTCCCCTACTCATGGGGGGGAATGGATTCTGCCGTGCTAGGTAAAGTCATATATCATCATGCTTTGATGATGGGCTCACCTTGAGGTATCTACTATGCATTTATGTTATTCATATGTTTTGCTAACTCATTTTAAAATATGAACCTAAAAATAAAGTAGATCCAAATCTTATGTGGACCACACTATCGGAAATATTGGAGATTGAATGCGAACCAATAAAAGCTTCTTACATCCACTGTAATATATAGATCCAAATCTTATGTGGACCACACCATAGAAAATAATGGTGATTGATTGTGAACCATTAAAAACTTCACAGGCTACTGCAATGTTTCTTTCACATCTAACTTGTTGATAATGTCATGAATGATGGCAACATACAAATATCAACTTGGTCCCAATTTTTGTGGTCCATGAGAAGCTTTTAATGGTCAATTATAATTAATTCTTGCGGCGTGACTTATGGTGCGGTCTACATGAGATTTGGACCACCTTTTTGGAATCCATGCCATAAAATGATAAGCAACGTGCATATATAACACATACCACCTGATTGAACGGGTGTTACCCTGGCTTGACTAAATCAGCTCCATTATCAAGGTACGTTTGACACACATGTGGTTATCAGGACCGTTGATTTAGTGAACAGCCATGTCGATGGTTCATTAGGAAAAGAAAAACCCCACAAAGCTTGGGTTAACTGTATGTGTGGTCCATCAGATCAACGTCATTGATCACTAAGCTACTGTCACATTTGGACGCAGATTTCCTGCCAAAGCCTTTTTATTTCAGAGCAAGCGACCGTAAATGAGTTGGATCCAAGACTCATGTGTGGGTTCCTTGTGGGCTTTGGCGGGAAATCCGCGTCCCATTCTAAGAGAACGGATTCGGTTCTCTGTGGGCCCCACCATGATGTATGTGTTTCATCCATTCCGATCATTCATTTTTACATAGCAAATCCTACTAAGGCCCACCACTGTTGTGTTTACTTTTATGCCCTCCAAAAAGTTTTTAATGGTCAAAGTTCATTTAACATTGTTTCCTGTAATGTGGTCTGCTTTAGATTTGGATATACCTCATGTCTTGTTTTGCTTATTAAAATGATCTAGAAAATAGATGGACGGCATGGATGAAACGAATACATCATGGCGGGCCCACAGAGCACCGACCATCAGCCATTCGCCGGTGGCAGGGAGAGTAGCCAATCCATTTCCCATTCTAAGGGCATTCTAGTCATTTCAAAATCTTAAAATCTCAAAATACAGAAAAGTCAACAACAAGTAATTAAAAAACAATGGGCAATATGGTAATTCCGTCGTAGCCGTCGCAATCACAGTGCCCACAGCGACATTTCAATCAAACTCTACTTCTAATAACAACCTCGTTTCTGGTCTTCCTCTCTTCAGCTTCTTCTTTTCCTGAAATCTCTGTTTGTTTTCTCTGAAATGGGTGCCAAGGCTAACCTCTCTATCCTTTTCCATGTCTCTCTCTTCATCTTCCTCTTCTCTTCCAAAACCCATCTTTCCATGGCAGCCGACAGACTCTCTCCAGGCGAATCTCTCACCGGAAACCAGACCATAACCTCCAGCGGTGACAGATTTGTATTGGGTTTCTTCACACCAGGTAATTCTTCAAACTACTATATAGGAATCTGGTACAAGAAGGTCTCTACCCCAACATTCATTTGGGTAGCAAACAGAGAAACACCGCTTCCCAACACTTCATCCCAATTAAAACTCACAGAAGATGGAAATCTAGTCCTCTTCAACCAATCAAACACCCCAATTTGGTCTTCGAATTCAACCTCTGCAAACCCAAATTCAACGGTTCTAGTTCTTCTAGACACCGGAAATCTTGTTTTGAGAGATGGGTCGAATTCGACTGCTGAAATTTGGCAGAGTTTTGACCACCCAACTGATACTTGGATGCCTACTGGAAAGGTTGGATTGAATAGAATCACGGGCGTGAATCAACGCCTTATTTCTTGGCGGAGTCAAGATGATCCCGCACCCGGGCCTTTTTCTCTTGAAATAAATCCAAATGCAACCAATGACTACATTATTCTGTGGAATAGTACTAGACAGTATTGGAGCAGTGGGCCGTGGAATGGGCAGATTTTCAGCTTGGTTCCTGAAATGAGAAACACATATATCTATAATTTCAGCTTTCAAGATGATCCAAATGGGAAATATTTCATGTATTCGGTGTATGATAATACGATTCTTTCGAGATTTGTAATGGACATCTCAGGGCAAATCAAGCAAATGTCGTGGTTAGAATCTGGTAAAAGTTGGAATTTGTTTTGGTCTCAACCAAGAGCTCAATGCGATGTTTATTCTCTCTGTGGGGCTTTTGGTAGCTGTGAAGAGAAAAACCAGCCCTGTACCTGCGTGCAAGGCTTTGAGCCGACGTCTGAGAAAGATTG
The DNA here is from genome assembly GCA_021015155.1 of Magnolia officinalis. Classification (NCBI taxonomy): domain Eukaryota; kingdom Viridiplantae; phylum Streptophyta; class Magnoliopsida; order Magnoliales; family Magnoliaceae; genus Magnolia; species Magnolia officinalis. The sequence goes on from JAJHSJ010000002.1 coordinate 3,967,688, forward strand.
GAATTTGAACAGTTGGTCTCGCGGGTGTAGTAGAAAAACCAAGCTGCAATGTGGGAGTAATAGTTCTGTCAATGGGGAAAAGGATAGGTTTTGGGCGATGCCGGGTGTGCAATTGCCCGAAAATCAACAGTCTTTGCCAGTTGGTAGCGTCCAAGAATGTGAATCAGCTTGCTTGAGTAATTGTTCTTGTAATGCTTATGCTTATGTTAGTGGTTGCTTGATTTGGAATGGGAATCTTATGAATCTGAGACAGCTCCCTGCCGGTGGTAGTAATGGTGGGACTCTCTATCTCCGTCTTGCGGCTTCCGAGTTTCCTAGTTCTAGGAGTAAGAAGGGAGCGATTATTGGGGCTATTGTCGGTGCTGTTGCTGGTGTAGCAATCATACTTGCCATTGTTCTGCTGCTGATTTGGAGATGCCAAAGGAGACAGATGATTGTATCTATGAAGGCCACTGAAGGTTCCTTGGTGCCGTTTAGCTACCGAGCTATGCAGATTGTAACCAAGAACTTCTCAGAAAAATTAGGGGGAGGAGGATTTGGTTCTGTTTTTAAAGGGATTTTGCCGGACTCGTCAGCTGTAGCCGTGAAGAAACTTGAAGGCCTTCGACAAGGAGAGAAGCAATTCCGGACAGAGGTGAGCACGATCGGGACAATTCAACACGTCAATCTCATTCGCCTTCGTGGTTTTTGTTCAGAAGGTAGTAAAAGACTGCTGGTTTATGATTACATGCCGAACGGTTCTTTAGATTCTCATCTGTTTCGAGACAAACCAGAGACTATAGATTGGAAAACAAGGTATCAGATTGCGCTTGGAACTGCTAGAGGGCTAGCTTATCTGCATGAGAAATGCCGAGATTGTATTGTGCATTGTGACATCAAGCCAGAAAACATACTTTTGGATGCGACACTTTGTCCCAAGGTGGCGGATTTTGGTTTGGCAAAGCTCATTGGGCGGGAATTCAGCCGGGTTTTGACTACCATGAGAGGAACCAGAGGGTATCTTGCACCAGAATGGATTTCGGGCTTGGCCATCACGGCGAAAGCTGATGTCTATAGCTATGGGATGATGCTTTTTGAGATCATATCGGGTAGAAGGAATTTCGAGCAATCGGATGATGGGAAGATTGCATTCTTCCCGACTTGGGCTGCAAACAAAATGTTAGAAGGTGAATTTCTACCCTTGCTGGATCCAAGATTGGAGGGAATTGCTGAGATGGAGGAGCTTGTTAAAGCTTGCAGAGTTGCATGCTGGTGCATTCAAGATGATGAGAATGATAGGCCGTCGATGGGGCTGGTTGTTCAAATCCTCGAGGGTGTTTTGGATGTGAACATGCCTCCGGTTCCGCGGTCGCTTCAGATTTTTGTCGAAAATCAGAACATGATGCTCTCCACAGAGTCATCGTCAGCTCCAAGTTCTCAGGCTCGGAGTAATACTTCTACCAGCACTCAAGCTAAAAGCACGTTGTCAACGAGTTCTAAGGGGGAATTATCAGGTTCTAATGCGCCAGGACATGATTAGTGTCATAAGTCATGTGGCCAATTATTTATGCTAGTGGAGCCCATGGTTGGGAGATCAAGATCGTTGGTCTGATTGGCACCACTGCAGATGGGGGATGCTCGAAAAACCTCAAAGCTTGAAAAATTCTAACTCCTCTGATCAGTAATCCAAGCTAGGATATTCTAATGTGGAGGATTTTCGGCGAACCCAAATGCCTGAATCCAGCATATAACAATCATATCGACAACTTTGATCATCAAACCATGGGCCCCACCTGCACTGAATGGCAATATCAGGAGAATATTCATGTGTTATTCTTCTCTAAGTAGTGAAAATCAGTTGGTACTTTTCAACTAGTAATATGCTCAAGTAAGTAAAAATTCTCCCTTCTGCATTGTAGCATTTAAGCTGTACTTTTTCAGTATTTGTAGTTCCTCTCTGGGAAGTAGACTACTTGGGAGCTTGTTTTAGACTACAGAGTCTGTTCTGTATGAAAGCTCGAGCTTTCGAATTCTAGAGTCTTTTCTTTTTGGAAGCTTGAGCTTTCGAGTCCGTGAGTCTGTTATATATTATCTTAAAGACTTCTTGTTTGAATTGTATGAAGTACATAGTTCTTCTCTCCTATGCTTATTTTTGTTTCCATCGACAGTACACGAGGAAGATGCACACACATTGCTTGATCAAGTATGCTGTTTTTGAGCACAAAAATTCACTCTTTGAATGGAAATTCTCTATTCTTGGATCAATCAATGAATCCAAATTGTCTATTCTTATCTAGTATCCTCCAAGCAGTGCAGGTTCTGGTCCATACATCTTCAAGATCCGCCAAGTGAGAGGTTCTGGTCTCCTATCTATGGGAACATCATGTATAGGATAAATCAAGGCATGGCGTGCATGTAAATCAATCCAAACTGTTTAAAACAGATTCTGGAGGGGATTTTTCAAGGCCCAGCCATGGTTTTTTAGAAGGAAATGAAAAGGATAGTGAATTGTCTGATCAAATGAGTGCTGGAGATGAAGTTGAGGTTTTGGATAAATGCGATGATGAGGAAGCTTTGAAGATGTCGAGGAGGACTAGGAATAAGTATTTCATATTCTTCTGCTGAAAAGCGATTGGAAGTAGAGATCTTCTGGGGGTTGAAATGGGGTATGTCACCAATGGTTAGTACCTGAGACCCTTTGGCATCTCTTATCTAATCCAATAAGAACGAGGGAATTCGAAGCCGTTTTTAGTCTTGCTCTTGCATTACAATAATTGGTAAAATTACTTCTTTTTTTTTAAAATTATTTTTAATAACTGAAACAAGCTTTTATTTTAAATAAGCATGTTTGGTAAAACATTCAAATAAGAATTTTTTCAAAGTATTTGTCGTCATTTTTTAAGATTATAACAACTTCATCTCAAACAAATACGCCCCTTTGAACCTCTCACGTTGGATGTGACTTGTCCATCATGTAGATCCCAACTTTAATGTGGACCATTGAATGTGTGGACCCAACCTTTAAAGTGGCCATCCATACACGGTGCATGCCATGGATGTGGACCATTCATCATCAGGGGTCGACCTTTGATGTGGGCCATCCATTATGTGGGCCCATCAAGTGAAGCCCACATTTGATTGTCCATCGTCATGTGGGCCCTACTTTCGAAGTGGGTTGTCCATCATACGCAGCCCACCTTGTATGTGGGCCATTCATCATTAGGGACCAACCTTTGATGTAGATTGTCCATTATGTGGGGCCCACCTTGATGCGGGTAATCCGTCATGTGGGGGCCGATTGATGTGGGCCGCCCATCATGAGGGGCCACACTTTGATGTGGGCCATCCATCATGTGGGGCCCACTTTTGATGTCCACTATCCATTGTGTGGGGTACACCTTCTATGTGATGTTGGGCCACTTTGGATATGGGTTGTTCATCATGCGAAGCCTTGGATGTGGACCGTCCATTAGAGGGGGCCCACTCGATGCGGACCATTCATCATGCGTGGCCACACTTTGATGTAAGACATCCATCATGTGAGGCCCAGTTTTATGTGGACCATTCATCATGTGGGGCCTCACTTTCTCTATGAGTCGGTCATCATCTGAGCCCACCTTCAATGTCTACCATCCACGTGGGTCCCACCTTTGATATGGACATCAAGTAGGCCCCACTTGATGTGGATCATCCATCATGCGGGGCCACACTTTGATGTGGGACATGCATCATGTGGAGCCCACCTTTAATGTTAACCATCCATTACATGGGTCCACCCTGATGTGGACTATTCATCTTGTGAGGCCCCACCTTTAATGTGGGCTGTTCATCATATGGGGCCACTAGAGAGATAGGAGAAGAAGGGAAGATGAAAATTACTTTAAAAAGCTCAAGTACAAACTTTGTCCTCAAATTAGTCCAAACATGTTTATCTGCTTTGACAAAATAAGCTCTTACAAAAAAATAAACTATCTAAAATAAATAAAAGTAAAATAGATCATTAACCAAATAATTTATTTTTGTAAAAACTCTTGAAAAAAGAAGTAAATAAGCTCTTATTAATAGAGATGCCAAATCATCCCTATGTTGGAATGCTAGATGAATTGAAAACAATCCCACCATTCAACATTTCAGACATCTAGTCCAGACTCCAGAGTAACAAAGTGCATTTTTTGGCTATCTAAGAACCCATGATCAAGGTTTCTAGGCCTGGAATGGACATGGTTTTTCTCATAAGGAAATGTAAAGGATTGAATCTCAAGCGCGAAAAAATTCTTAAAAACAAATTACTTGGGTTCTCCAAGGATCACACCTCCTGCTAAAATTGTTTCTTGCAACTTTCACAATTCATAGCTTGTTCCTAGAGTGAAAAAAAATGCAAGGATTCTAGTTAGCCAGGGATGAGGACTAGTAACAAAGGCACGAGATTAACATGATAGTCATGACTATTTTTCAATCCAATTGATTTTTACTATGGGTGTGACACAATTGAAAATCTAATTTTCCTACTGAACAATCAAGACCATGGTGCACTGTTGTTCATGTTATCTGTAGCCATTCATTTGTAGGATGCTGACCAGCTGGTTAGGATCCTCCATACCAGTGAATTTCATTGTGTTGCCGATGGCCTCATGAATTCCTCATAACCTCTGGATAGCTGAGCATCCATGTCTAAGTGAATTCCTCATAACCTTCTTCCATAAGCTTGCAATTTCGACAAGAAAGGGCAAAAGATAAGCAGTTGGTGGAACACTCATCCCTATCTACCTTCCATTGTAGAAATCATTAGCTTGTTCTGCCAACTGCTTCGAGGGCTATTGGAAGAAAATTCTTGAGAGTTTTCTAATAAAGAAAGCTGGCTCTTTAATTGTAGGAAGTGCTGTGTTTTCATTAATCAGCATGAGAACAACATAGTTCATGGTTGGTCGATCTTTCTTGCAACTTATTAGCTATTTTCTTCAATGTCAGTATGCAGTCGCTATATGTCACCTGAGTACAACTTAGATGGGATTTTCTCAGTGAAATCTGATGGCTTCGGTTTTGGGGTCATAGTGGTCGAGATCATCAGTGTGCAGAAGAACACTGGCTTCTACAACTCCAAGCATTCATGTATCCGAAACGACTGTTCCTCCATTAATTTCTCCCATACATCTCTTATCTATGGATTTTACTTAAATTTGGAAGCCAGTCTCAGGCAAATGGATTTGATGGATCCAACATTAACAGAACTGTGGGAAGAATGCGAGGTGGGTAAGTGCATTTGAATTGACTTCTTATGCGTGCAGGATGATGCAACAAATTGCCATGTTACTGTGTTTTTTAGTGAAATGTCAGCTCTTCCTATGCCTAAACAGCCAACATTCTTCATAGGAGGTGACCCTGGTACAAGCTCTTCTTCCAACAGGCGAAGCAAAGAGTTTCTACCTTGGGCAGCAGATAGGAGCGAATGCATACTTCTCATTATCAGTTTGCACATCATGAATAAATGTTTTTTCAGATGTGATCTTTCTGTAGAAGTGGCACACGTGGTTCGGAGATCCAGACCGTTGATCATCAAACATTACATTTACATCTAGCAAGTCAATTGCAGTGCTTATGGACTATTGACGCAGGGGAGGACGTGAGGTCGAGCACCGTCTTCCTCAAGAGGATAACTATTCCGAATCCACGGAACTTCTCTGGACTCCTCACAGAGACTTCTCGAATCCACGAGAAAAGAGAGCAGAAAATAGAAATAAATTCTAAATAAATTCGAAATAGCTTAATGAATCCATAAAAACGAGTTCACAACCCTTTAAATAAGGGTACTAAGCAATGGGAAAGAAATCAGAATCAAACTACAACTAGGAGTCCTAGAATTCGTGACTTACTATAAATAGTAAACTTACTATTTATAGACGGTCGTGATGTCTACTAGTGTGCAAGGTTTTCGGCCAAAAATAGTAAGTGTCCTATTTGGCTTCACCAACCCGTTCTCCTAATTATTCTAAGCTCTTTTCACGTTGGGCGCAACTCCTAAAGCCCGACGGATGAAGAGTTATAAGCAAACTAAAACTTACTATTCATAGTAAAAACGAAATTGAAACTGGGAAACGACCGTCAAATCAGGGGTTTCTCGCAATTCCAAGCGTCGCAACCCAGCGTAGCGGGGTTGGTTGGCTAAAGTAGCTCGTTCTACCCCAAAATCATATATTTTTCGTCCGCTAACTCATCCCGGATTGCGAGATACGCCTGATTTAAGGTCTGATGGTCCAGATCACTTCTGTCGCCGACCGGGCCTTTTCTGATCCATCTTTGCCATGTAATTGTCCGCGACCCGCTCTACATCAACTATGAGAATCTTGTCTTGAGAGAAGGAGAATCCAATAATCAGTTGGGCACAGTACTATACTCATCTCCCATGGATGAAGATTGGAATCAATCTCAAAACTAGAGAATACCCCATTCTTAGATCATGTGGCGAAGAATACGAATTGAGATGGCTGATCCTTACATCTAGTTTCATTCTCATTGCTTTTTTGTTTTTTGTTTTTTGTTTTTGTTTTTTTTTTTTTTTGTTTTTTTTTTTTTTTTTTAAAGTTTCATTCTCATTACTCACTTGGGGAAAAACCATTTTGCTATTAGAGCATTAATATTAGTTATAAATTAGCAATGGAAGTGCAAAACCCACTCATTATATAGCCTTGCTTGTTGAAACAAGCACTTGATTTTGTGTGGTCCAAAGTGCTAGATTCAAGCCTATTACAACATCGTCACGCTAGTAGATGGCTCTTCGATGCAACTATAATCAAAATAAAACTAATAGAAATAAAAAAAAAATGCATGCAACAGAATTTGAAGCTCAATGATCTAAAGAGGTATAACTATATATATATATATATATGGAATCACTCCACATCACATGAGACCCTTAGGTTTCTAAGACCACATAACTAGAGAAAAGGAAAAACATGCAAAGACCATGCAAAGAGAAACCAATACATGATTGAAACATTAAAAAAAAATCATTAAATGTACCATTGTTTTTACTCATGAAAGAGAATTTTACTTGTATAATTGAAAATTTAACATAATTGCTACTACCCATGTTTCTAATCTCAACTATCTATTTAAATAAAACATTATAACCAACTTAAGCATCCCTTGGATCTCATTACAACCATATATGACTTTTGAAAATTGTATGTAACTTACTTTAATTATACTGGAATTGTATGATCTTGCTCTCATATGAAAGCTGACTCCATAAGTTTCTTGGATCTCATCACAACCATATATAGCTTTTGAAAATTGTCAGTGACTCACTTTAATCATACTAGAATTGCATAATCTTGTGCTCATATGAAAGTTGAATTAATAAGTTTTCAAATTAGACCAATTGTTTGTCATTCAAATATCTTTTATTAACAAAAAAAAAAAAAAAAAAAAGAAAAGAAAAAGAAAAAGATCACGGAATAAGTGATGAAAATAGTAAAAGGAGATTAGTTTAACTAACTCTAACGACTAACTAGATAACTTCTCTAATTGATCGACCCACACCCACGAAAGGACTAGTCTTGGAAAATTGAATCGCCATACACGGATTCCCATCTGTTTGAAAAGAACTCAAGTTTAGAGCCTGTATTGATACATTGTCTACATTTGCCTCACTGCTTTATGGGCTTTGGTAGGAGCTGATGATAGTGACCAATAAGCTTATTCTACAAGGGTGGGGTGTAGCCGTCCATGATGTATGTATGGCATCCAACGTGTCCACAAGGGTCAATCCCACATGAAAGTTGGACACCCAAAAATAGGCTTATCCAACCATCATTTGGGCCACAAAGTGAATTTGGAGGTTTTTGGGGGTTGCCTGTTGTTTTATATGGTGTGGCTTGCCTAAGGAAATACTAAACTTGATTTTTGGGGAACCTTGTAATCATTGTGGGACTCACTTAGTTGGCGGGTTGGATGGCATAAATATAGCAGTAGGCCTTGTATCCAGCTTCCTGCAAAAGCCTGAGGGAAGAGGAGCTCCCTTTAGGGTGATGGGACTTGGCCTAGCTCTCTTCCCTTGGGAAGAAAGGGGCCTGAGAAAAGTCTTTTGCAAGAGAACCTTATAGGGAGGGAAGATGGATTGGATGGAAGAGAGAAAAGAGGGAATAAATGATGAAAATTGGGAGGAAATTAAAAAAATAAATGAGATAATGAGAATCCATGAGAAATTGATTAGAAAGTGGGGAGAATTTATAGAGAGAATAGTGGAGGAGAGAAATTTTCAATTTATTTTTGAAAAATAAGTCAATAAAAGATGGCATCGATCGTGATCGTTGATTCATGATCTGACAGACTGGACCATCTTTCAATAATATTTGCAGAAAATATCTTAATAAAAAACCGCCAATTGCCTGATTTTTCTCAATCAATAGCTAGATGGGGTACCTGGTTCAGCTTAGCCCCGTTTTTCGGTCTAATTGGCATCTAGGGTTACAAGGTGTTTGATTCTAGTTGAGCCAACATTGGCTTTGGCATGTCTGACCCATAGGCATGCACACATATATATTCGGAACCAAGTAAAACATTACTTGTCTTTATTTATTTATTTGTTTGAATTTTATTTTATTATTGCTGTTCAATTCTGATTTTTCGAGCCATTATTTTGGAATTTAAAGATGAACGTCTTTAACCATGGATACGCCACATACTGTGGACGATTTGAACTTTTTGATTTGTCTAATTTTGGACCAGCTGATGGTCGTCCAAATCTAACTAAATTAGGCCAGCGGAGGGGTACCCAAATCTGTCCAATTTGGACTGTCGGAGGAATATGGCCCACTGCTTGGCCGCATATATAAATCTGGTCATTTTAGACTATTAGTAGGACTAGGGGTGTACACGGGTCGGGCCGAATCGAACTGGCCTCAGCCCATCCAGACCCGTTCAACAGCCACACAAGGCCCGAACCCGACCTGATCACCGGGCCAACATCTCCAGCCCGAATCGGGCCCGGCGCGAGGTCAGGCCGAGTTCGAACCTTCGAGTTCGGGCCAGTTTTGAACCTGAGTTCGGGCCAGTTTCGAACCTTACAACAAGTTCATGGGAAGGGCTTTGACAAGTAATCCGCGTCCCATTACAAGGCCCTCGATCAACGATTTAGATAGTTGAACTATAGACTCCACAAAAAATTTAACTAGTCAGGACATTTACATACATTTATATACATTTGACAAAGCATAAAATAAAACATTTTATATAAATTAAATACAGTCATACACGGGTCGGGTCGAGCAGGAGCGAGTCGGATTTCGGACCGAGTCGGGCCGAACTGGGAGGTATCCGAACTCGGCCTGAACTCAGTTTCGGGCTTAGAAAATTGGCCCGTCCTGACCCGAACTCAGTTCCAGTTCAGCCCGAGTCAGGCTTTTTCGGGCCGGGTCGAGCGAGCTAATCGGGCTAGCCCGGTTTGTGTACACCCCTAAGTAGGACCTTAGGATGAATGTCCAATGCTGCCCCATTTAGGCCATTAATATGACATAAAAAGTTGCTCATCTGGACCCTCAATGATGTATTTATCATATCCACACCGTTCATCCATTTGGAGAGATCATTTTAGATATTTGTCCTGAAAATGAATAATTTCCAAGGCTCAAGTGGACCACACCACAAATAGCAGTGGGGACAATGACTTTCACTGTTAAAATATTCGTAGTGCCCACCGTAATGGTTACTTTCCATTCGATCTGTTTGTAACGTCACAGACCTAGATGAAGAGTAAAAACAACCGCTTGACACACATGTGGTGATCAGGGCCGTTGATTTAGTGAGCAGCCATGTCGATGGTTCGTGAGGAAAAGGAAAACCCCACAAAGTTTGGATTAAATATATTTTGGTTATGGGTCATGCACGGCCAGGCCCATCATATCAACGTCATTGATCACTAAGCTACTGCCCCTTTTGGACGCAGATTTCCTGCCAAAGCCTTTCATTTAAGAGCAAGTGGCCGTAAATGAGCAAGATTCAAGACTCAAGTGGGCTACTGGATATGAAAACTCTATGAAGAAATGCCTAACGTTGAAGCTTTCCTGGGCTCCTCCTTGATGTTTATATGTCATCCAAACCGTTTATAAGGTCACTCACACTAGGATGAATTTAAAACACAAAAATATTAGCCTATACAGAACTTTTGCGGCCATGCGTGTGTTTCAACAGTGAAACACTGTTTCCTCTCGTGTGTCCCACTTGAGTGTTGGATCCAGTTAATTTTTGGTTGCTTGATCTAAAATGAGTTCTCAAAGCGGATGGACGGGGTGAATTTCTCACAAACATCATGGTTAGCCCAACTTAGCTTCCTAGCACAATAACTTGGAAAGACTTTTTTGGCAGGAAATGCGCGTACGTTCATTAAATAAGAAAATCTTAAAATCTAAAAACCCACGAGAGTCTAAACAACTAGAATAAAAAAAAATAAAGGTCAATATGGTAATTCCATCGCAGCCACCGTCGCAATCCCAGGATCCACAGCGACATTTCAATCAAAATAGACTTCTATTAACCAATGTTCGAAGTATCAGTACAGCTACAAGTTTCCCAAGTCAGGGGTACGAAAATAATATTGATATAGCTGATAACCAGAAATGCAAAATAACATGAAAAAAACAGTGAAATTTTCAGCGAAACTTGAAATGTTAAAATGTATATATTTGATTTAGAATTTTTTTTTTTTTTTTTTTAAGTTACAAAAATAATGCATACATAACAAGTTTTCATTTAATGGTGCCTTAAAAGTATGTGTTATTGTAAAAAATTAGTCCAATGATCCCATTCAACATTCCATCCAAACATCCATCGTTATTGCAAAATATCAACAACACATAATATTTCACCAAGAAATCATTACCAATTGGAAAGGAAATGAAAGATTGTGGTCTCAAAATCACGCATGTTGCGATATCGATAAGATCGAGATATTATCAATATTATCAATGACAAATTGAATACTACATACAACCATATGCCCGTAAAAAAAATTGGAATAATTTTTTTTTTTGTAATAAACCAAATTTTGATGATATCAATACATTGGCGTTATTATTGAAATATCGTTGATACACTTATGATATAAGAATTACCTAGAATTTATATAGTTGAAAATATTGGCGATATGGCGATATTGATGCATTGGCAATACAAGCGACACCTAAAATTGACATAGTTAAAAATATTAATGATATCGATACTTAGCGATTCATTGCTAATTGCTAGAATTTTTGATATTACCAGTATTATCGGTATCGTTGAGCTGAAGATAAAGATAATATTGGAAATATTTCGGTAATATTGGAGATAATTCATGTTATTGTTGAGGTGGAAAAATAGAAAATGAATCACTTAAAGATAGGTTTAAGGCGCGTTACGATGTTGTTATCTTTAAGGCAATATTCGTACCCTACTGGTGATTAAACCAATTTGCAAGAGGGTTACAACAAATCCGCCTCCAGGATACAATAAGCCTCTTCTCCAAGACCGGAGAAATGTGGGTTTCGGCCTGCAAAATTGAAAAACCGCACCCCGAACACACTTTTACAGCGTACAACCCTGACTTCTATGTTGTTACAATTTACCCCCTGAAAACTGTTTGCAATTTACTGCTTGAAAAACTATTTACAATCGTCTGAAAACTGTATTTTTTCAAAGAACATCCAAAAATGAAAATGGAGAAGAAGAAGATGATGGAGAAGAGATTGTTGAAAATTGTGAATTCAGATTGACCCAAAAATGGGTTTATATAGAATCACAAGATATGCTTAAGACCATTTTCATGAAAAGACATCTTCTTCTATGGTGTCTTTTCATCAATGGTGGTGTCTTTCCATCAATGGTGGTGTCTTTCCAATAATAGCATCCCTCCATTTCAAATTCAAAAGATGCTCCATTTACCAAGAGACATCACCATTCACACCAACAATCACCAAAGCCATAACCCTTCTTTTCCAATTTTCTTTTCTTCTTATTTTGAAAAAACTCAACAATCCCCCACTATTTTTCAAAATACAGAGGTCAGAGTATGTAAGGAAAATATGTGCATAGGAGAAGGTGTCTTATGGACTTGAACCTTCGTTTAGTGTAAACAAATCAAAATTGAATCAGAATCTTTAGTGACTATGGTCTTGAACTAAGTATTCTATATGACACAACCGGACATGTTACACACACATATATTTCAATTGTCATGTGTTTTAAAATTATAGCACATTAACGGCCTTGTGCTATATCCTGGATTCATGAGTTCATGAGAGTAGCCAAAAACTCTCAAACATCAGGAAGCGGCTCCACTTCCAATACTTATATAGGTGAGTCCTTATGAATGCCCCTGTAACTATAGCACCCTTGAAAGAACTCATTAAGAGTAGCATCTCATCCTCCTTTTTATCATTACAGGTACCCAGCACTGTACATACATCTAAAAATGAGACAGATAGAAAATGTACAGTACTGCTTCAGCCACTTCTTGTAACGCCCTGAAAATCAGGGGTCAAGCAGAAGCTCAACTCCCGAGTTCCAACGCATCACTTATGCAACATAGATAATGATGATTAAATGTTGTCCGTATTAGTGCATTAAATATGAATGGAATTATACTAAATTAACATATCATACTCCAGAAACAATTAGATTACGCAAGCGGAAGACTGTGATAGATATATAAAGCATATAAGTGGTTATAAGTCCCCAGAGTATGAACGTCACCAGGTTAAATAATTACAGGTATAATTCCAAAAGATACAAAATAATGAAGTGAAATGTCATCTATCCCTATCCTGTAGCCCCGATACGCAACCGGTCAGGTCTACATAGACCCGCCAGAGAGTTACATGTAGGAGAACTCCTTCTCGTCATTGTAGAAGACAGACTCCATCTCGTAAGCCTCGTCATCACCTGAAACTACAACAGAGTCTGGTTGGTGTTTTAAAACACCGTCCCAGAACGTGGGAGTGAGTGATTAACTCAGTGGAGATATAAAGCAAAGGTTAACATGTTATCAATTCAGTCAAGCAGTAATGTTAAAGCAGTACAACACTCATGTCCTGAGTACTCTTGTTAATGCAATCCGTTAATTTACTTTCAATCCAATCCGTTCATAAGGTTGCACAGGCATGAATGAAAAGGAAAAAAACAAATATTATATTGATCCAAAATTTAAATGACTTTCAAAATAGTTTCAATGTTAGGTGTTCAATCACCCACTGCTTTTTACAGCGTAGCTTACTTAATTTTTGGATCTGACTTATTTTTCAGCTGAAGCCTTAGGATGAGCTCACCAAGTGGATGGCCGGTTTGGATATAACTCATACCTCATGATGGGACCCGCAGAAGTTGGTGACGTCAACACATCACCCACATAGGTGGTGTGTGGTACACCAGCCAATCAGCTTCCTAGTTTTTGAACACATGGATAACCACAGGTGGATTCAACGTATTGGATTGGTAAATATTATTATTATTATTATATAAAGTGATCCTCGTGATGAGACCAATGTGTTGGATGGATTGAATGAAACGTACGTATGAAAGATTGGAAGTTATTGGTTAGGTGAACCATAACTTATATTGTAACAGCCCACGCCCACATTGTATGATATTGTCCACTCTGGGCACAGCCCGCGTTTTGTTCTCGGGGTCGCCCTCAAAAGGCCTCATACAGTATATGGTGGCAACGCCACATATAACCAGTACAACTTCAGACGACACTTCCGATGTGGGACAAAGTTTCACCTTCACTGTGTGCACAGTAACCTGCCAGTACAATAGCCTGCCAGCCACCTTGGGGCCCGCCCACATGTGTGCCTGCCCACGTGTGCCCTCCCACATGTGACCACAGTGATGGGTCGTCACATATATAGTCCAACCATTTGAACCTAAACCTTTTCCTTCTATTATATACATAGATAGAGTATTGCTCACCAGCACACCTTCTTACATGAACACTTGTGCGCACTTTTGCACATGTGTCATGGGCACAGAATCTGAGCAGTCCACATGTGCGGCATCTCTTGAAACCTTATAAACCTAACTTTCAGCTTGATATAAAACTTTAATGCACCGTAGCAAAAGGAAATGCAAATAAAGGGAGAAACGGTTTTCTTTTGCCATGGCTCACTATAGTTTTGTATGAGCTGAAAGTTGGGCTTGTGAGGTTTCAAGGGGTGCCGCATCACATGGACCGTTCAGTTTCTGTGCCCATGACATGTATGTGAAGGTGCGTATGTGTGCTCACGTAAGATGGTGAGCAGGTGAGCATTCCTATGTATATTCTTGCAAGAAAAAAGTAAGAAAGGTAAAGTTGGTGTAACTTAGTAGAAATAATGCATTAAATCTCACCAGAATTATGAAATTAAGCAGGAAGGGCAAGTGGCAGATTAGGATAAATGACTCGAATGTACATGAATCGAGCTAGCTCGGTTAGCTTGTTCGACTCGACTTGAAAAAGTTCGATTCGACTCGAATCGAAGCTGAGTTCGAGCCAAGTCGATCTGATTGGCCCAGCTCGACTCGACTCGGATCGACCCCAACTCGAATCGAACTCAGATCGAACCAGTTCGATGACTCGGTTACGCTGATATTGATGTTGCTCGCCAAGTGTTTGATGAAATGACTCAACAAAGTGTGGCTGGTGGCAAGGAAGGTATGTATATGAAACGAATACCTTTTTAAAATTTTTTTTTTTTTTTTTAATAACATTGCTTAGAAGGTGTTTGATAAAATACCAGTTAAACCATTGCTGTTGTTTTACATACATTGAGATTTTGAAGGTGTAGTATAAGTGTTTGTACATACATTGAGATTTTGAAGGTGTAGTATAGGTGTTTGTGAAAATGTTGCACAGGCGAATTCGGCTCGAACTGGCCTGAGCTGCTGACTGAACCGAGCCGAGTTGTCCAATCGGGCTCAAGGACTGAGCCGAGCCGAGTCGAGCCGAGTTTGAGCTGAGGTCAACTAGTGGCCAGAGTCAAGTCAAGCTGAGGCCAGCTCAACTTGGTTCGACTCGATGTACTCCCCTACTCATGGGGGGGAGTGGATTCTGCTGTGCTAGGTAAAGCCATATATCATCATGCTTTGATGATGGGCTCACCTTGAGGTATCTAGGGTGTATTCATGTTATTCATATGTTTTGTTAACTCATTTTAAAGTATGAACCTAAAAATAAAGCAGATCCAAATCTTATGTGGACCACACTATCGGAAATATTGGAGATTGAATACGAACCAATTAAAGCTTCTTACATCCACTGTAATATATAGATCCAAATCTTATGTGGACCACACTATAGGAAATAATGGTGATTGAATGTGAACCATTAAAAACTTCACAGGGCTACTGCAATGTTTATTTCACATCTAACTTGATGATAATGTCATGAATGATGGGAAAATACAAATATCAACTTGGTCCCAATTTTTGTGGTTTAATGGTCAATTATAATTGTTTCTTGCGCCGTGACTTATGGTGCGATCTACAGGAGATTTGGTCCACCCTTTTAGAATCCATGCCATAAAATGCTAAACAACGTGCATATATAACACATGCAACCTGATTGAACGGGTGTTACCCTGGCTTGACTAAATCTACTCCATTATCAAGGTACGTTTGACACACATGTGGTGATCAGGACCGTTGATTTAGTGAACAGCCGTGTCGATGGTTCATTAGGAAAAGAAAAACCCCACAAAGCTTGGATCAAATATATTTTGGTCATGGGTCATCCACTACGATGCCCATCAGATCAACGTCATTGATCACCAAGCTACTGTCCCATTTGGACGCAGATTTCCTGCCAAAGCCTTTTATTTTAGAGCAAGCGACCGT
The DNA here is from genome assembly GCA_021015155.1 of Magnolia officinalis. NCBI lineage: Eukaryota > Viridiplantae > Streptophyta > Magnoliopsida > Magnoliales > Magnoliaceae > Magnolia > Magnolia officinalis. Next base: position 3,983,510 of record JAJHSJ010000002.1, read on the forward strand.
AAATGAGCTGAAGACTCAAGTGGGCTACACGAGATGAAAACTCTGAAAGAAATGCCTACCGTTGAAGCTTTCTTGGGGCCCACCTTGATGTTTATATGCAATTCAAACCGTTTATAAGGTAAGTCACACTGGGATGAAATCAAAACACAAAAATATCAGCCAATACAGAACATTTGTGGCCACGCGAGTGTTTCAACAGTGGACTACTGTTTACTCTCGTGTGTCCCACTTGAGTCTTGGATCCAGCTAATTTTTGGTTTCTTCATCTAAAATGAGTTCTCAAAACGGATGGACAGGGTGGATTTCTCACAAACATCAAGATGGGCCCACCTACTTCCCAGCGCAGGAACTTCCTGCGAAAGGCTTTGGGTCAACAACAAGTAATTAAATAGGAATGGGCAATATGGTAATTCCGTCGTAGCCGTCGCAATCACAGGGCCCACAGCGACATTTCAATCAAAATCTACTTCTATTAACAACCTCATTTCTGGTCTTCCCCTTCTCTTCAGCTTCTTCTTTTCCTGAAATCTCTGTTTGTTTTCTCTGAAAATGGGTGCCAAGGCCAACCTCTCTCTCATTTTCCATGTCTCTCTCTTTTTCTTCCTGTTTTCTTCCAAAACCCATCTTTCCATGGCAGCTGACAGACTCTCTCCAGGCGAATCTCTCACCGGAAACCAGACCATAACCTCCAGCGGTGACAGATTTGTGTTGGGTTTCTTCACACCAGGTAATTCTTTAAACTACTACATAGGAATCTGGTACAAGAAGGTCTCTATCCAAACGGTCATTTGGGTAGCAAACAGAGAAACACCTCTTCCCAACACTTCATCCCAATTAAAACTCACAGAAGATGGAAATCTAGTCCTCTTCAACCAATCAAACACCCCAATTTGGTCTTCGAATTCAACCTCTGCAAACCCAAATTCAACGGTTCTAGTTCTTCTAGACACCGGAAATCTTGTTTTGAGAGATGGGTCGAATTCGACTGCTGAAATTTGGCAGAGTTTTGACCACCCAACTGATACTTGGATGCCTACTGGAAAGATTGGATTGAATAGAATCACGGGCGTGAATCAACGTCTTGTTTCGTGGCGGAGTAAAGATGATCCCTCACCCGGGCCTTTTTCTCTTGAAATAAACCCAAATGCAACCAATGACTACATTATTCTGTGGAATAGTACTAAACAGTATTGGAGCAGTGGGCCGTGGAATGGGCAGATTTTCAGCTTGGTTCCTGAAATGAGAAACACATATATCTATAATTTCAGCTTTCAAGATGATCAAAATGGGAAGTATTTCACATATTCGGTGTATGATACTACTATTCTTTCGAGATTTGTAATGCACACCTCAGGGCAAATCACGCAAACGACATGGTTAGAGAATGGTAAAAGTTGGAATTTGTTTTGGTCTCAACCGAGAGCTCAATGCAATGTTTATTCTCTCTGTGGGGCCTTTGGTAGCTGCGAAGAGAAAGACCAGCCCTGTAACTGCGTGCAAGGCTTTGAGCCGACATCTGAGAAAGATTGGAATTTGAATGATTGGTCTCGCGGGTGTAGTAGAAAAACCAAGCTGCAATGTGGGAGTAATAGTTCTGTCAATGGGGAAAAAGATAGGTTTTGGGCGATGCTGGCTATGCAATTGCCCGAAAATCGACTGTCTTTGCCAGTCGGTACCCCCCAAGAATGTGAATCAGCTTGCTTGAGTAATTGTTCTTGTAATGCTTATGCTTATGATAGTAGTTGCTTGATTTGGAATGGGAATCTTATGAATCTGAGACAGTTCTCTGCCGGTGGTAGTAATGGTGGGACTCTCTATCTCCGTCTTGCGGCTTCCGAGTTTCCAAGTTCTAGCAGTAAGAAGGGAGTGATTACTGGGGCTACTGTCGGTGCTGTTGCTGGTGTAGCAATCATACTTGCCATTGTTCTGCTGCTGATTTGGAGATGCCAAAGGAGACGGATGATTGTATCTATGAAGGCCACTGAAGGTTCCTTGGTGCCGTTTAGCTACCGAGCTATGCAGATTGTAACCAAGAACTTCTCGGAAAAATTAGGGGGAGGAGGATTTGGTTCTGTTTTTAAAGGGATTTTGCCGGACTCGTCAGCCGTAGCCGTGAAGAAACTTGAAGGCCTTCGACAAGGAGAGAAGCAATTCCGGACAGAGGTGAGCACGATCGGGACAATTCAACACGTCAATCTCATTCGCCTTCGTGGTTTTTGCTCAGAAGGTAGTAAAAGACTGCTGGTTTATGATTACATGCCGAACGGTTCTTTAGATTCTCATCTGTTTCGAGACAAACCAGAGACTATAGATTGGAAAACAAGGTATCAGATTGCTCTTGGGACTGCTAGAGGGCTAGCTTATCTGCATGAGAAATGCCGAGATTGTATTGTGCATTGTGACATCAAGCCGGAAAACATACTTTTGGATGCGACACTTTGTCCCAAGGTGGCAGATTTTGGTTTGGCAAAGCTCATTGGGCGGGAATTCAGCCGGGTTTTGACTACCATGAGAGGAACCAGAGGGTATCTTGCACCAGAATGGATTTCAGGCTTGGCTATCACGGCGAAAGCTGATGTCTATAGCTATGGGATGATGCTTTTTGAGATCATATCGGGTAGAAGGAATTTTGAGCAATCGGAGGATCGGAAGATTGCATTCTTCCCGACTTGGGCTGCAAACAAAATGTTAGAAGGTGAATTTCTACCCTTGCTGGATCCAAGATTGGAGGGTATTGCTGAGATGGAAGAGCTTGTTAAAGCTTGCAGAGTTGCATGCTGGTGCATTCAAGATGATGAGAATGATAGGCCGTCGATGGGGCTGGTTGTTCAAATCCTTGAGGGTGTTTTGGATGTGAACATGCCTCCGGTTCCGCGGTCGCTTCAGATTTTTGTCGAAAATCAGAACATGATGCTCTCCACGGAGTCATCGTCAGCTCCAAGTTCTCAGGCTCGGAGTAATACTTCTACCAGCACTCAATCTAAAAGCATGTTGTCGACGAGTTCTAAGGGGGAATTATCAGGTTCTAATGCGCCGGGACGTGATTAGTGTGATTAGTCATGTGGCCTATTGTTTATACTAGTGGAGCCCATGGTTGGGAGATCGAGATCGTTGGTCTGATTGGCACCACTGCAGATGGGGGATGCTCGAAAAACCTCAAAGCTTGAAAAATTCTAACTCCTCTGATCAGTAATCCAAGCTAGGATATTCTAATGTGGAAGATTTTCGGCGAACCCAAATGCCTGAATCCAGCATATGACAATCATATCAACAACTTTGATCATCAAACCATGGGCCCCACCTGCAATGAAGGGCAATATCACGAGAATATTCATGTGTTATTCTTCTCTAAGTAGTGAAAATCAGTTGGTACTTTTCAACTACTAATATGCTCAAGTAAAAAATTCTGCCTTCTGGATTGTAGCATTCAAGCTGTAGTTTTTCAATATTTGTAGTTCCTCTGGGAAGTAGACTACTTGGGAGCTTGTTTTAGACTACAGAGTCTGTTCTGTATGAAAGCTCGAGCTTTCGATTTCTATAGTCTTTCTTTTTTGAGCTTTCGTGTTCATAAGTCTGTTTTAAGTTATCTTGAGCACTTCTTGTATGAAGTACATAGTTCTTCTCTCCTCTGCTTGTTTTCGTTTCTGTCGACAGTACATGAGGAAGACGCACACATTGCTTGATCAATTATGCTGTTTTTGAGCACAAAAATCACTCTTCGAATGGAAATTCTCTATTCTTGGATCAATCTATGAATCCAAATTCTCTATTCTTATCTAGTATCCTCCAAGCAGTGCAGGTTCTGGTCCATACATCTCCAAGATCCGCCAAGTGAGAGGTTCTGGTCTCCTACCTATGGGAATATCATGTGTAGGATAAATCATGGCATGGCATGCATGTAAATCAATCCAAACTGTCTAAAACAGATACTGGAGGGGATTTTTCAAGGCCCGAAACAGCCATGGTGTTTTTTTTTTTTCAGAAGGAAATGAAAAGGATAGTGTTGACTGATCAAATGAGTGCTGGAAATGAAGTTCAGGTTTCGGATAATGGGATGAGGAGGAGGCTTTGAAGACGTGATGAGGACTAGGAAAAAGAATTTCATATTCTTCTGCTGAAAAGCGATTGGAAGTCGAGATCTTCTAGGGGTGGAAATGGGGTATGTCACCAATGGTTAGTACCTGTGGCTTTTTGGCATCTTTTATCTAATCCAATAAGAACGAGGGAATTCGAAGCCGTTTTTAGTCTTGCTATTGTATTACAATAATTGGTAAAATTACTTTTTAAAAAAATAAAAAAAACTGAAACAAGCTTTTATTTTAAATAAGTATGTCTGGTAAAACATTCAAATAAGAATTTTTTCAAAGTATTTGTTATCATTTTAAAAAATTATAACAACTTCATCTCAAACAAATACGACCCTTCGAATCTCTCACGTTGGATGTGACTTGTCCATCATGTGGAGCCGAACTTTAATGTGGACCATCCAATGTGTGGGCCCAACCTTTAAAGTGGCCATCCATACGCGGCGCATGCCTTGGATGTGGACCATTCATCATCAGGGGTTGACCTTTGATGTGGACCATCCGTTATGTGGGCCCATCAATGTCCATTGCCCATCAAGTGAAGCCCACGTTTGATGTGTCCATCGTTATGTGGGCCCTACTTTTGAAGTGGGTTGTCCATCATACGCAGCCCACCTTGTATGTGGGCCATTCATCATTAGGGACCAACCTTTGATGTAGATTGTCCATTATGTGGGGCCCACCTTGATGCCGGTAATCCATCATATGGGGGCCAATTGATGTGGGCCGCCCATCATGTAGGGCCCACTTTTGATGTCCATTGTCCATTGTGTGGGGTACACCTTCTATGTGATGTTGGGCCACTTTGGATATGGGTTGTTCATCATGCGAATCCTAGGATGTGGCCCACTCAATGCGGACCATTCATCATGCGCGGCCACACTTTGATGTAAGACATCCATCATGTGAGGCCCAGTTTGATGTGGACCTTTCATCATGTGGGGCCTCACTTTCTCTATGAGTCAGTCATCATCTGAGCCCACCTTCAATGTCCACCATCCATGTGGGTCCCACCTTTGATATGGACCATTCATCAAGTAGGCCCCGCTTGATGTGGGATCATCCATCATGCGGGGCCACACTTTGATGTGCGACATTCATCATGTGGAGCCCACCTTTAATGTTAACCATCAATTACATGGGCCCACCCTAATGTGGACTATTCATCTTGTGAGGCCCCACCTTTAATGTGGGCCGTTCATCATATGGGGCCACTAGAGAGATAGGAGAAGAAGGGAAGATGAAAATTACTTTTAAAAGTTTCAATCCAATTGATTTTTTACTATGAGTGGGCCACAATTGAAAATCTAATTTTCCTACTGAACAATCGAGACATCTTGCATTGTTGTAACCATTCATTTGTAGGATGCTGACCAACAGTTTAGGATCCTCTGTACCAGTGAATTTCATACTGTTGTTCACAACCCTTTAAATAGGATACCAAGCAATAGGAGAGAAATCAGAAGCAGACTATAACTAAAACTCCTGGAATTCTCATAACTTACTATAAATAGTAAACTTACTATTTATAGACGGTCGTGAGTCTACTAGTGTGCAAGATTTTCGGCCAAAAATAGTAAGTGTCCTATTTGGCTTCACCAAACCGTTCTCCTAATTATTCTAAGCTCTTTTCACATTGGGCGAACTCCTAAAGCCTGACAGATGAAGAGTTATAATCAAACTAAAACTTACTACTTATAGTAAAAACGGAATTAAAATAGGAAAATGACCGTCGATCCGTGGGTATTTCGCAAATCCGGCTTGCGCAACCTGGCATAGTGGGGTTGGTTGGCTAAAGTAGCTCATTCTACCCCAAAATCATATATTTTACCCCCGATAACTCAGTCCAGATTGTGAGATACGTCGTCGACGGGGCCTTTTCTGATCCATCTTGGCCTTGAAACTGTCCGCAACCTGCTCTGCATCAGTTGCCGATGGCCTCATGAATTCCTTATAACCTCTGGATAGCTGAGCATCCATGTCTAAGTGGATATAGATAGTATTTCATGTTCTACAACCTTCTTCCACAAGCTAGCAATTTCGACAAGAAAGGGCAAAAGATAAGCAGTTGGTGGAACACTCATCCCTATCTACCTTCCATTGTAGAAATCATTAGCTTGTTCTGCCAACTGCTTCCAGGGCTACTGGAAGAAAATTCTTGAGAGTTTTCTCATAAAGAAAGCTGGCTCTTTAACTGTAGGAAGTGGTGTGTTTTCATTAATCAGCATGAGAACACCATAGTTCATGGTTGGTTGATCTTTCTTGCTACTAACCTAAATAACATAGCTATTTTCTTCAATGTCAGTATGTAGTGGCTATATGTCACCTGAGTACACCTTAGATGGGATTTTCTCAGTGAAATCTGATGTCTTCAGTTTTGGAGTCATAGTAGTCGAGATCATCAGTGGACAGAAGAACACTGGCTTCTACAACTCCAAGCATTCATGTATCCGAAACGACTGTTCCTCCATTAATTTCTCCCATACATCTCTTATCTATGGATTTTACTTAAATTTGGAAGCCAGTCTCAGGCAAATGGATTTGATGGATCCAACATTAACAGGACTGTGGGAAGAATGCGAGGTGCCTAAGTGCATTTGCATTGAGCTCTTATGCGTGCAGGAAGATGCAACAAATCGACCAAACATGGCTTCTGTGGTTACTGTGTTTTTTTTTTTTTTATTATTATTATTGAAATGTCAGTTCTTCCTATGCCTAAACAGCCAACATTCTTCATAGGAGGTGACCCTGGTACAAGCTCTTCTTCCAACAGGCAAAACAAAGAGTTTCTACCTTGGGCAGCAGATAGGAACGAATACATACTTCTCATTATCAGTTTGCACATCATGAATAAATGTTTTTCAGACGTGATCTTTCTGTAGAAGTGGCACACATGGTTAGGAGATCCAGACAGTTCATCATCAAACATTACATTTACATCTAGCAAGTCAATTGCAGTGCTTATGGACTATGTGAATCTTGTCTTGAGAGAAGGAGAATCCAATAATCACTTGGGTAGAGTCCTATACTCTCCTCCCATGGATGAAGATTGGCATCAATCTCAAAACAAGAGAATACCCCATTCTTAGATCATGTGGCGAAGAATACGGGTTCTTGGCTATTGGGAAGGTGAGATGGCTGATCTTACATCTAGTTTCATTCTCATTTCTCATTGCTCACTTTGGGAAAACCCATTGAGCTATTAGAGCATTAATAATAGTTATAAATTAGCAACCCTCCCATTTTATATAGCCTTGCTTGTTGAAACAAGTGCTTGATTTTGTGTGTTCCAAAGTGCTATATTCAAGCCTTAGATGGCTCTTGGATGCAACTATAATCAAAATAAAACTAATAGCAATAAAAAATAAAAAATAAAAAAATGCATGTAACAGAATTTGAAGCTCAAAGATTAAAAGAGGGATAACTATATATGGAATCACTCCACATCACATGAGGCCTAATATGGTGGAACCCACAGGTTTCTAAGACCACATCACCCACAGGCCTAATTTGAAGTTCAATCCTCCACTGCTTTTTACAGTGTGGTCCACTTGATTTTTGGATCTGTCTTATTTTTCTGATCAAGCCTTACGTCGAGCTCACCAAGTGGACGGACGGTTTGGATATAACTCATACCTCATGATGGGACCCACAGAACTTGGTGACGTCAACACACCAGCCACATCGGTGGTGTGTGGTACACCAGCTAATCCGCTTCCAATAATAAGTGTTGTAGAGGATTTCAGTACGGCGACTATCCCCATCACAGAGCGGATTAGGTGAGACCCGTACTCACCCAAGATGGTGCGGCCCTTACAGTGGGCCCACCTTGATATATTTTTTCTCCATCCATGCCGTCCATCCGTTTTTTCAAGATCATTTTATAGTATTATTCTAGAAATTAAGCAGATCCAACAATCAGGTGGACCATAGCATAAGAAACAGTTGTGATTGAATACCATACCATTAAAAACTTTTAAGGCGCTCCTTTATGTTTCCGTAGCGTTTACTTTCCATCCAAACTGATTGGTGAAACAAATATCGGATTGACCCATGGTGGCTCATTAATAGTCAATCACTACTTTTTTGTATGGTATGGTCCACCTAATAATTGGATCTGCTTCATTTTTTTGACTGATGCCCTAAAATGATCCTGAAAAACGGATGGACGGAGTATGCCAATCCGATTAACTCAGTACGCTAAACTTTGTGAGGCCCACCATGATTTATGTATATTATCTACGCCGTCCATCCGTTTTACCAGCTTATTTTAGCTTGAGTCCAAAATTTAAGCATATCCAAAGCTCAAGTGGACTACAATGCAGGAAACAGTGTGAATTGAATGCCTACCGTTGAAAATCTATTAGGGGCCACAGAAGTTTTGAATTAAGCTGATATTTTTGTTTTACCTTCATCCATGTCTGCGTGACTTTATGAACAGGTTAGATGACAAATAAACATCAGTTTGAGCCCTAGGAAGATTTTGACCCTGGACGTCATTATACTCACTGTTTCCTATGTTGTAGTTCCCTTGAGCTTTTTATATACTTCAAATTTTGGATCAACCCCTTAAATGATACGAAAAATAGGATGGACGGCGTGGATAGGCCACATAAATTCAACGTGGGCCAAAATAGTTTACTGAGTACGATAAGGGGTAGTACTGAGTTACTCAGTACGCAATCCGCTTCCGAGTCCGGGGTCTCGGACGCGGATTACGTCCCACCACCGCCTGTCTCTGGCTGGGAACGGGCAGGAGCTTTGAGTGGCCACCATGATGTATGGATTTTATCTACACCGTCCATCCATATTTTCGTATCATTTTAGAGCACGATATCTAAAATTAAGAAGATCCCAGGCTCAAATGGACCACACCACAGGAAGCAGCGGTGATAATGATTCTCACCGTTGAAATTTTTCTAGGGCCCATCTTCATGTTTATTTACCATCCAACCTATTCATGAAGTTAAATATACCTGGATGAAGAGAAAAAAAAAATCAGATCCGTCCAAAACTTCTATGCCCCCAAGAAGTTTTCAACGGTAAGATTTTAATCCCAAAATTGTAGTCCTTTTAAGCCTTATATATGCCTGATTTTTGGATTTTTAATCTAAAATGATACGAAAAAGTGGATGAACGGTGTGGATAAGACCCATACATCACGGTGGTCACTCAAAGCTCCTGCCCGTTCCCATCAGGAGACGGGCGGGGTTAGGACTTAGGACGCAATCCGCGTCCCGGGGTCTCACCAAATCCGCTCCCCCGCGTCACTCTGTCCTCGTCTCTATCTTTGCATCGACATCTCAATCACTCCCTTACCAAATCAGGGCATTGCAGAAGTAGTGATGAACGGCTCTGCTCCTCCAACAAGATGCATGAATTCTCAACTGTCGATGGCTTCATGGACGGTACAGATTTCTCACCCGTTACTATCAATCTACCAAAACCAAATCCCTTGGAATTCCCTTTCTCAATCTCAACATCTTTTCGTTTCTGCACAGTGAATGAATCCTTGGGTGAAATGATAAAATACATAGCGAATGAGCCCTCAGTCGGGCTTTTCTACGTCCAGCAACACACCCAAAACGCCGTCCCCAACCTCATCCATATCAAGGTATTCTCCCGCGAATATTCCCTGTTTCGGTTTATATCTTCTTGATTTTTATTTTATTTTTTCTCTTTTGATTTAGGGATTTGGTACTTGGGATGGGATTTAGGATAAGGTGTTAGTTTGCTACATTGTAATAGAGCGTTGGCAATGCATCAAGTACACGTGGCATGAGGACGCCAATCCTGGCCGTTCAAATCGTGGTCCCTGTTTATCATGGAACATAACCGGAAAATCACACTTTCATTCTAAGATCCTCACCTTCCGATGGGTTGCCGTCAAATGGACTGATAGGGGTCGTTTGGATGCCTGTAGTTTTTTTAGTTGTAAACACATTACACCTGAAAAGAGTTTCAGGTGTAATCGGTTTACATGCTATTCCGTTTGGCTTTTAAGTGGTAATTTGTTTACAGGTAAACAGATTGTGTGTTTGGCTAAACAATGAATAAAGTAGGTATTCATACCAGAGAGATTGGGTTGTGAACCTTCCAAAATCTGCAAAAATCACATAAGAAAGACTTGATTTTTTTTAGGGCCCTAAGAGGGCATTAAAGCATGCTCACACTAAACCGATTGGATGTCTTCCACCCATCACAGTGGGCCCCAAATGCAATCTAGAAAATTTTAATGGTGGACGTCCCATCCTTCCCTCGTGTGGTCCATTTGATAATGGACGAGCTGTTTTTTTAGGGCCATAGGAGAGCATCAAGGGAAGTACATGATGGATAGATTAGATGTACTATACACATTACGATGGGCCCCACATATCATGAGTATATATTAACCATTGTGTTTTAACATGTGTAATGCCTTTTTAGCTGTAAAGACTTTACCTGTAATCTGAAACATGTCTTTTTACTAGGTTTTAGATTACAGCTAAAAGCTGTAATATTTTTACAGCCTGTAAAGCCTTTACTGGCAAATACATGCATCCAAACAACCCCTGTAATCAGATTGCCTGTAATCCCTTTACAACTTAAGGACTTTACAAGCATCCAAACGACCCCTTAGGAAGACAATGTTCAATTGTCAAGATTTATCTTGAGGAATTGGATGGTTATGATTGTTTGAGCGGTATGACTTTTGGGCTTTGCCCCATCCCCACTGTGATTCAACCTGAGACCTCAAATGTTGAAACACACTTACACTTTCACCATCCAATTGGCTTCCATCAAACGGGCAATTGGAAGGAAAATGGTCAACAGTCCAAATTTACTTGGGAAATTAGATGGTCTTGATTGCTTGAAAGGTGCGACTTTTTGGTTATTCCCTACCCTGATTGGGGTGGACGATTTAGATGGTCTGGATTGTGATGCAAATGCATGCCATGTGTACCATCAGTTGTTCCCCCATGCTCCCTTAGGGCCTGTTTGGTAGATGCCTAAAAATTAGTTCATCTCATTTTAGTTAACAGTTTATGTATTAGAGTTTATAGTTTATCTAAATTGTTGAATATCAATATTATTTTTAATCCTTACAAAAATGTCTAATATGTAATTACTGTTAACTAAAATGAGATAAACTCATTTTTAGGCATCTACTAAACAAGCCTTTAGTGTGTAGCATACTCACGCCATATTCTTGCCCTAGAAGATGTTTGAGAACATTTATAGAGGTTCATATAGACATTGTTTTCAGGATCAGTATGAACTTATATATCACACCCTTGGGATATGGCAACATATTGGGTATCACATGGGAAATATCATATATATCGCGTTCGCGTATAATATATCATTGTTTTTGGGAAACATTGGGAAATTGGTTGAATTTTCCCAGGTAGATGTTTGAGAACATTTATAGAGGTTCATATAGACACTATTTTCAGTATCAGTATCAACGCATGTATCGCACCCTTGGGATATGGAAACATATCAGGTATCGCATGGGAAATATCGCATGTATCGTTGTTTTTGGGAAACATTGGAAAATTGGTTAAATTTTTCCATGAAACTTCAGGGAATGCTAATCATTACACACTTAGAACTCAAAAGATCACAAAAAACAAGTACACAAATAAGTTTCCTTTGTCTAGGTTCCTAAACTATGCAATGTTTGATAGAAGTGATGTAACTATATTAAAAATCAGTTCATAAGCTTTACAAATCATAGAAGACATGTACAAAAACACAACCAATTAATTATTTTAAAAAATTGAACACATGGATACAAGTAATTAAAATTAAATTGTCCAAATTATGTCTCATAACAAAAAGATAAGGTTTATTTCCTCTTCTGATGATGAGATTGGTGGACATTTACTGGACAACAATATAATTTTGGGATCGTGACTTAGTGAAAGTTGGTTCCACAATTTAATTGGTTTGAGTTAATATATTAGAGTGCATGCATATCAAGTGTTATACGGTTCTAGAGCATCATCCAACTCTCACTTTTTACATAGAGAATACTTTGATACTCTGGTAGAGAAAATTGCTAAGAAATTGCTTACGTGGCATACAAACAATTCAAAATAAACCATCCAAATTATGGGCACCAATTTAGGACTAAAATAACTCTAAGTTGGTTATCAAAATAGTAGAGTGTTGGTTGCTTATTGGACTCTTAGAAATGAAGAATATCCAATGGCCTTATTTCAAATAACATGTGTCCACGAATAAGTGGTTATTGTTGTTCAAACAACCTGATTTTTATACTATAACTTAATGAGAGTGGGATTCACAATTTAATTGGTTTAATTTGGGTTAACATGTGCCAAATAATACCATGCTAAGTGCCCGTGTAGCGAGCGTAATACACAACCAAAGTATCAAATCACCCCATTTCTATGGTGTGGCCTACCTGATGCGTACTAGTTGATCCTTGTGTGGGACCGACCCATTGAAAGGGTTGGATGTCACAATACATGATAGGTTAGAAATTATCTGCTGGATGGACCATTACTTGTGGTCCAACCATTTGGATTTGTGACCTTCTCCCTTATGATGTATAAAAGACGGAGGGAAGGAGGGATTAACCTCATCAAATCGGTCCTGGCCTCAATTCTGATTTATCTTCTATCAATCCTGAGGTGTCCTGTTAAGATAATAAGCAAGATAGAGGCTATTCAGACTCTCAGAAACGTTTCTTGTGCAATAATTGTGAAGCTTGCAAATTCATTTGGTGGCCTGGGATTCATTTTGTAAACCTATAAGGAGTGGAGTTCTGGGGCTTCAGAATGTGAGTGCTGCTTGGTAAATGGTTTTGGCATTCAGGAAATGGGGAAAAACCCCTTTCGAGAAGTGTCTTGGTCTTTAGGTACCATGGTTTAAAATAGGTCAATATTGAGTATCCTATTGTTCACAACTGATATCATATTGTATCACCCTGTATTGTCTTGTATCAGGCTGTCTTGGGCTGATATATCCGTATTGCCCATGGACAGTACCAGTACATATCGGGCGATATGTACTGGTTTTGAACCATGATTTAAACCTTGCTAGGTATAGAGAGGAGGTCAACAGATGGTTAGTGAAAGCTACTCTGTGGTTAATCAGTTTGCCGATATGGAAAGCCATTTTGTGGGCTCACCCTTTTTATGCTAACAATCTCTACTTTTGTGTTGGAGACAGCCTTAGAGTTAGGTTCTAGGAAGACACTTGGTTTTCTCAAACCCGCTTGCTGAGAAATTTAAAAGACTGTATCTTCTAGCCACCAACAAAGGGGGCTCAGGTCCATTTTTGCCATAGGTTGGGCAGCAAAATTGTCTGAACTCCCATGTTTTCACATGAACTCAACGATGATGAAATTGTGAGTTTTACTAAACTTTTGCACCTCCTGAATTCTGTATATGTTCCCCTTTCAAGCTTGGCGATCTTTTTTCGGACAAATATTTAGCTAAATTGCTATCTGGTGGTGATGGGAGTAGAGGGTGTGCATTCCTCAGAATCTGGGATGCTGATGTTCCTTGAAGGTTTTGAGCATTTGGTGTTATATTTTAAATTATTTTAAAATAATTTAGTGTTTCAAAATATCCATTGGTCATAGGTGCCCTTTGGATGTGTCTTTTCACTTAAGTTTGCAAGGTTGCATCTTTTCAATTTTTGTTTTGAAAAATTGTGTCTTTTGGAGCCTAAGGGTCGCACCAATTGGATTTAAATCCAATAGTCACAACCCTTTGTGAAAGGGTGTCTCTACACCCTTAAGGGTGTCTTCACAAAGTCTATAAATAGACTTCTGATTTTAAATTTTGAAATGGATTAGAAAATCAGGTTTCCTCTTAAAAATGTGTTCATGTATTTTTTAGTTCGGGTAAGTGGTTCGAGCCCGTGTACAGTGAGTGCACCGCTGGGGCCGGGTCATAGTCGTTGTATCCTGGAGGTCGATTGCTCTAGAAACCTGTTGCACTTGGGACGCTGTCCAAGGGGAGCAAATTCGATTTCAAGCCGAGTGACTCACGTCACGCCTTGACTTATACAAGTTGATAAGTTTTTTTAACTTTCTTATTTTAATTTTATATGATTTTAAATAGTTTTCCAAAATCCAATTTCCAACAATCTTGAAATCGAATTTTGGTTTGGAAAACTATTTAAGAATTACGGTTGCATCTATTTGGTTGGAATAACCTAAAATGAAACCACACCAACCCGATTTGTGGGCCATGACTCATATAATCTAGAGTTGTCATATCTCACATAATGGTTAAGATCTTGTAGATACTTATTATGTAAGTTCTTTGGACCACATATACAAAAGTGAACGTATGCACGAGTAGGATATATATACACTGATCTTAACATCCCTGTACAATAAAGATCAACCTATATAATCTAGAACCCTCATATACCATCTAATAGTTAGGATCTTATACATATTTGGTATACATATTCTCTGGACCACCTGTGCAAATCATCTAAAAGGCTTAAAGTTATGCATTGATGCTATAGCCTATTGATTGTTTTTATATTTATGTCATTGACAATGTCAGTCTATCACACACAACAAGATCAAGTCATATGTGGTGCCACACCAAGTAGGTATCCACTAATATTCACCATTTGTGTACAATGAGGATTGATCTGGGATGTATATAAAACTAGGATATCAAGGTGGGACACAAGTATTAGGAACTTTTTCAACTACCATGCATGCATAAACAAAGAAGAACCACTTTCATATAGAATCTTTAAAATATAAATGATAGGAACCATGTGAACCAATGATGGTACTATACACATGAACATTATTATACATGTGCAAACCAGAAGTAACGAACATCATGATTATTTCATGTTATAAACCTTGCTAGTCATCCTCCCTCAAGTCGTTGCTTGGTTATGCCAAACACACAGGATGATCCAAACTGTTCATCTTGGGCTCGTTGTTGTTGTTGTTGTTTTTTGTATGTATAAATTCCGACCCGGATTTGTAACGTTGTGAATGGATGACACTTGTGAATGTGGGGGAATCTAATGGCTTTAAGGCCCTAAGATTTTAAAGAAGAAAATAAAAGATTTCCTCATTTCTATTTTCACCTCCAAGGTTCTGTACGGTTAGGATTATTCTAATGTCTATCCTCTAGTTGTGTCTATTGTTGAACTTTTGCATACGTCAAAATTCTTGATGCTTAATATTCGTTACATACATCAAGTGTGTCCTTTGATGTTATGTTATGGGGTCAAAATATCATGTTTGGATCTCTGGTTACTATATAATAAGAAATGGTTCACGTAATTTTTTTTTTTTTAAAAAAAGGGTTTATCAATCGATGACTGAGATTATTCTCTATTGTCCACCCATAAGAGTCCGCTAGATGAACCATCTGGATCACTAGGGTGATGCTCCCATCTTTATAATGAAATACCGTCTTGATCAGGTGTTGATTCTTGCCGAAACCGTATATTAGGCACAAAGTTTATTAATTGGATGGCAAGGATCGTTGGTGCAATTTTGCAAAATTGGCCATTAGATAGTCCAAATCGACTCAATGTATTATAAAAAATTTATCCAAAGAATTTCCAAATAAGCGGTCACGATCATCTCTTGGTGGGCAGAAGGAGCGAATCCCTTTAAAAACAATATCTCCACAATTGTTGTTATAAACTGCTACATGAGTAGTGCACATCTTGTTTAATTTAGCATAATTTAAGTTATGTTGATGTTAATATGCAGTTGGGTGATGTTACTCTCTAAAAGTTCTCATGTTAGTACAGTGCATGTGTGAGAGATCCCAACCATCTACCTAGTAGGGCTATAGATAAACAGGCTCTGTCTAAAAGCTAAATATGAACGCTGATAAGAAAGGTATTCTCTTACAAGTATATATGATAAGTATATTGGCTAAATGGGCTAGGGCATTGTCTATCATCAAATGCATATATTGCTCAGATCGGATCCCTCACACGTGTGACAAGTCATGTGAAGTAGGCATAACACTTCTTATTGCTGGAATAGTTTTCTGTCACATGATTTCATGCTTACTTGGAATTATAATTTTAGATCATCTTTATTTCATATATGGTGCCTACTGCATGCATAGAATCCATGATCCAAAATATCAATCTTAATCATGTCATTTTTTATATGGTATATGTACGAGTGAAAATATTATTTAGTGTGTTTTGCCTTTAATGGCCTAAATGGAGGGGTATTCATATCGGACACATGACACATGTAGATGATGCATCAATGCTAGTCATTGATGGAAGTACATCATGTGAAGGCAAAAGGTCAAAAGGTGAATAGTAAAAATAAAAATATAAATACTCTTATGGTTTTCAACAAAAGAAATTGGTTGGAAAGACCCACTAAATGCATAGTCTGAATTCACCGCTAGATGACAATTGGATTATAGTTACAATTCATTTTAGATGTGGCTCATCATTGGTTGTTCTATAGAATGATGGTTCTCAAATGCCTTGATTGGAATGACTTTAATGGACATGATCAGATCGATAATTAAGTCAACTAAACCATGAGACTAGTTATAACTATATTCTTATATAAATACTCACATTTTCTTCTTGTACGAATAAATTTGCTTGTAATCACATCCATCATCAACATTGTTCTATGGTAGGATCCAATACTTTTTAAGAAAATATTATTTTCATCCAATCATATACCAATCTAGAACACATGTGTTAGATCTAGTCAACTCATATGATAGTTCTTATGAAATCCCCAAACTCAAAATTTGATTAATAGGTTTATCAGGTAAGCCATAGATATATCTATCTAGGCTAAATCTGAAATTGTGGGGGTGCACTCGAATGTATTTAGATAAACCACTTAACCCATGGAGTACAAGTTTAGTCAATGAATATTTGATAAATGGGTTGACATGAAGGTTTGTACCAAGAAAGGTATATGATGAATTTTGTGGATCAATATGAACATGTGTTACATTGACATCATGTAGGCTTTTGAAACAAGATATCTGGAATCAAACTGATTACATGTTTTGATGATCTAACTGGTAGCCATCAAATAAATGGTCAGAAAGAAAATTGTTAGTGTTTTGAATTTAAAAGATGATTGTTGGGTCAATGGGATTTTCAGGCTATATTTTATTTTCATTGGAAGCTGGATTTGGACATTTGTGATTGGTATTCATATGAGGCTATAATTTCATTTGATGAACTATGTTGTTTTACCATCAACAAATGTATCTATTGGCCAAATTTATGCACCTATGGAGCCCATTGTTTAATCTATCGATCAAGATACTTGATAATGAACTTGAACATTTCTCCTCTATATTCAGTTGCCAAATATCCATTGATTGTATTGAATTTTAATCACTAATTGATAAATTGGCCAAACTTTCATGTGTTAGGGAACATATGATAACATGATAATGTTGCGATATGATTACATGAAAGTTATACTCTATTTTACTTATCATATGTCTATACATGACAGATTACTCCAGCCTCTTTGTATTGCAGATACAATAAAGTCAATTGACTTTACCACCAGTTAGTTGAATGATGTTGCTTGAATTGTAAGAGTACATTCAAGGCTAAAAAAGTTGGTTGTATTCAGAGCCGGTGATATAACAACTATCATAATAAAAGTGACGCTTAATATCTGTTATTTAATGGAGTCATAATTGTTGACTCTGTGAGGTTAGAAATGAGTTCAGTATGCTTTGGCTTAAGATATGAATAATCAAAGAGGCTGCAACTGACTGTCAAAGACTTGATTGAGGAGCAAAAGAAGGAATCAGCCTAGGCAGATGCTCATTTATGAATAACTAGTTGGTGAGGCAATAGCTTGCCAATACGGTGATCCCTATATGAATAGCTAGTTGGTGAGGCAATAGCTTGCCAATACGGTGATCCCTATTTGATCTGAAAGGATGATTAGCCACAGTGGGACTAAGACATGGCCAAACTCGTATGAGAAGAAAGACTGATGGAGTAATGACGGGTGGAGGTAAAAGGCCTACGGGTCATAAATCCTCTGACCAAGTGACTATCTAAAAGATTAGTCAATGATACATCGAAGGGAATGAGGCTGAGCCTAATATATGAGCTACCAGTGTTGGCAACCCAACCTATACGAGTAGAGATCCTATTAGATAGGTTCAATGGGTAAACAACAAAACACGAGGTAGATGATTGCACTGATATAAATGAGCCCCTTCTATGGTGTACAGTGCGAGCAGCAACGCAGAAGGACGAGTTTTTAGAACTCTTAATGAATCCATAGCCATATATTTGGTGGTGTATACAGTTGCTGCATACACTTGATGGAATTCACCTATATGGGTGTGGAGGTGGAGACCGCTTCCTATGAGAATCTGGGCGAATTTTCTAGAGCACTCATGAAATCCAGGTAATGGTGCATGGCCGAAACGCACCGAATCGTAGAATCACTTGTAGCGGAAAAGTTGTGTGAGTGGCATGTACCTGCGATCTACATCAAAAGGAATCAGTTTCAAGACTATGGTGTCACCTGATTCCTGTAGACCTGTCATGTTTACTCTAATGCCGGTTCAAGTCTATGGTGGCACCGGCACCATTGCACAACTCTTCCATCTTAACCTGAAATGTCAAAAATTTTGAAACATGTGGGGGATTGTTATATTTGAAATTATTTTTGGATGTGTCTTTTCACTTAAGTTTGAAAGGTTGCATCCTTTCAATTTTTGTTTTGAAAAATTGTGTCTTTTGGAGCCTAAGGGTCGCACCAATTGGATTTAAATCCAATAGTCACAACCCCTTGTGAAAGGGTGTCTCTACACCCTTAAGGGTGTCTTCACAAAGTCTATAAATAGACTTCTGATTTCAAGTTTTGAAATGGATTAGAAAATCAGGTTTCCTCTTAAAAATGTGTTCAAGTATTTTTTAGTTCGGGTTAAGACTACAAGTGGTTCGAGCTCGTGTACAGTGAGTGTACCGCTGGGACCGGGTCATAGTCGTTGTATCCTGGAGGTCGATTGCTCTGGAAACCTGTTGCACTTGGGCCGCTGTCCAAGGGGAGCAAATTCGATTTCAAGCCGAGTGACTCACGTCACGCCTCGACTTATACAAATTGATAAGTTTTTTAACTTTCTTATTTTAATTTTATATGATTTTAAATAGTTTTCCAAAATCCAATTTCCAACATTTGGTTGGTTGCCCTCTGGTGACAAGATTTTTATGTTAGACCACCTTCAACATCGTAGAATGGTTATGCCGAACAGATGTCTTCTATGTGCATGAGTTATCGTCCCCTCTGTTAATCAAATTTGGTATATCATGGGCAAGGGGTTCCAAAACGGTAACGGTGGCCGTAACGGCCACCGCCATTACTGTTATGATACGGGCCATAATGGCCGTTACACCCCCCATATCGATCGTTGGCCCTTTTTGGTTTTTTGAAAAAACCGTTACAGGACCGTTACGGGCCTTTAACATATGCAGTGTTGGACAGTATTCACAGCTGGGGGTCAGCTGCATGGGGCCCGATTGGCCTGTGCTTGAAACATGGTTTTGTTTGCTGTTTTGTGGTTCCTGTAGTCTAAGAGAAACACAAGAATCTTCAAAGGACGATCTTCAGGTGTGCAAAGACTTGCAGGGCGGAGCCCGCCCGCCCACCCCCCCGGGTGAGAAAAAAAAACCCTAACCCAAGGAAAAAAAGTGAAAAAAATCATGGTCACATTCTGCATGTCCAGAGAGAAGCCAATTCAGTGGATGGCCTGGAAAATCTGAGTGCTCTAAGGACTTGGATCCAGATTGTTGACAGGATATAAGTAGCTCCCATCCCTTTTGGGGCCAACTCTTTCCTCAGTTTATCAGCTTTTCTTCTGTATTCTTATGTTTTCGTTTTATTGTTTGCTCTATTTTTTTCCCTGAAGTAATATTTTCCCAGATTTCTCGAAGGTTAAATGGAATTAACTAGTTGATGTCTGATCATGGTCTCTGTGGGCACATAAAAAGGGTTTAGCTAAACCTGGGTTAGTGAGGAACTGTACCTGACTGTCTTTTGCTTTCGGTGAGGGACTTTGATATAGATTGCAAGGCAGGGTGAAGAGGAATCTTTTGAGAACATTTGAGGAGGGACCTCAGGAAAATAGCATGAGCTGTTTGAATGTCTCTAGAAAGCATGTTATGGGTTTAGGTGCTTCAATTGAGGGAAAAGGGGATTTTTGCCCACATAACTGTTTCGAAAAAGCGAGTGGATTAGGCTAGGCAGTGCAGCCCTTAATCACTCTTGAGAACCGAGGCAGTCAATTCACAGTATATTAGTGCAAAACAAAGAAATTGTATAAAACTTGCAATTGTATAGACTGGTAGCGATAGCTCTATGTATTTTGTCATGGTGATTTGTAAATAAATGGCTGATTCTTTTTCCTTCCTCGTCCGTCTATCATTAATCACTATTCATTGATAGCTTTGTGGATATAATAGACAGCAGTTCTTGTGGGAATGCCTTGGTACATTTTTGTAGGATAGAATCGTGGAGAACTCTCGTGAAATAACCCTGCACACAGAAGACTTGGAAGATTCTATTGCAATGGTGAGGTCGATGAAGGATTGTGGCATAACCATTGCTGATGAAATGAATAAAGACATCAAGAGATCTCTACTCATGATGTCAGCATCTCAACCAAAGAAAGGGTAAGCTTCTCTATTTGTCATTTTCTTTTTTATCCATTTCATTGCTAGAATTCTCGTATGTTTTTTCCAGTGTTTTAAATAGCGGTAGCGTGATGCGTAGCGCTCAGCCCTCTATAGCGCGTAGCGTAAATACGTAGCGTGTAGCGTAAGCTACACAATACTTCTATTTTTAAATTTAAAAATAGGACAAATATAATAAATAGTGAAAAAAAAGGGAAAAAATATTAAAATGGCTAAAAGATGATTCATTTTATCAATTATAAGCATGTTTAAAAAAGTTATTAGTTATCATTTATCAAAAGCCAATCCACATATATAAACCAAATCAAATAATTATTACATCAACTACTTTCTAAGAAAACCACTTTAATTAATAATGTTTAATTGAAACCACAAGTCACAATTATGAAAAGAAATAAAAATCTCATAGGTTAAAAGTATCAAGTACAATACAAGCGTCACATTCCTCAACATTAGAAACAAAGAAAATGTGAAAAAATAATAAAAAACTAAAATAGTAAAAAAAAATACATTGTAGCTTACGCTACGGTAACTACGCTCTACGTAGCTGTAGCGTACACTACGACCCCTGTAGCGTGCGCTACAAGGGATTTACGCTATTTGGGACGCTACGTAGCGCTACGGCCACGCTACGCTACGTAGCGTACGCTACGGGCGCTATTTGAAACACTGGTTTTTTCTTTTCTTGTATCAATATATTTACATTACTGTTATAAAGAAAACTGTGTAAAAGAATACAATGATACAAAGAGGCGAAACAAATAGAAGCACAGGATTACTAGTGTGGGGGTAGCAATCCGTACAAGGAGAGGCTATCTAGAGAGAACTCCTTAGGAAGCTCATTGACAAAGGCAATTTATTTCCTTGTGAATGTGGTGAAGAGATATCTCCAAAGCAAATGACACTTCTTGTAGCTCTTCAATAAGGGGGGTGCTCCAATGGTACCTGTACCACTGCAAGGCACGATGGTGCTGGATGGGTGTAGGGCCGACATCCACACATCATATGCGTCATTATTTTCCATAATGTAGTGTAACGGAAAAATTATGGATTGACTGTAAAACTAATTTATTAAATCCGAAAAATCCAAAAAATAATTTATTAAATCCAAAAAAATTTAAATATTCCAAAATACATTCATTTATAATTTTGAACATGTTTGTGGTAGTGTAACGGTCCACTCTTTGGTAAGAAAGTTGTATCGGGCTGTCTGATGAATTTCTGAATATGACAACCTAGGATTGACTGTAAAACTCATATATTTAAGTTTCTAACTATCTAATAGCAATGATAAATATATTAGAATGAATGTAATATCAAAATATTTCAAATTTGTAGGCGATTGCCATTATTTACCATAATGTAGTGTACATTACATACCTGAAGATTTGCATAAATTACAATGTGCATTCCATTTAAAGTCTTCAACATACTAGAGACTTTTGTGTCCTATCCTGTGATTCCCGTCTTGTCATCCATAAGGGAAAAAAAATTAGTATTGTTTGATTAACTCCCCTGCAACTTGATTAAGGATAACCTTAACTTGATTGTTTGTCAGGAGAGTTATTTTAAGGACAAGTTTGGTAGTGTGAAGTGTGTGCTTGCTTGGTGAATGTGTGGGTATAGAAACACTTACCTTAATAAAACTCATCACCAAAATGAAAATCTGCTTTGTTGTGGTTGCTCGATCTCCACACCCTCGTCATTATCAAGCTGCAGCTGTGTATCTTTCATCAAACCTGTTAATCAAGTATAACTCACCAAAATGATGAGAAGATACGGAAGTCAGCCTGATATAAAACTGAGGTGGGCTTCACTGTGTGAACGAAGTGGCCTTGTTGCCCCCCCCCCCCATTGGTGTATAATTCATGCAGGAGTTGTGGCGTATAAGGTGATTTTTCACCTTTCTTTTTTAAGTTGTCGTGTTTTTTTTTTTTTTAATAGTTAAATCCGTATTAAGCCCGGGCTTTTCACTTCACGTCTTTTTTGGCTTATCCATATTTTTGACTGATTCTTTTCCTGTTTTCATTTAAATTCTGTCTGAATTAAACCAGTGTGTTTCTTGTACCTTTTTTTTTTTTTTTTTTTCTGGGTGACATTTTGCTAACAATGATTTGGATTTTGTTGGCCTGAGGTTTTGTGCGCGTAGGCTAGTGGGAACTACACCAGCAAGGGTTGAGATTCAAATTGAGTTTTTGCAAGTCTCATGATGGAGATTGTACTAGTCATTTGGGGGACATTAATCTATTGTCTAGGAGGCATGAGATGATTCTTCATCGTCATGTAAGTGTACGTGGGAGGATTCTCTAGATCTTCTCATGCTTATCTTGAGAGATTCTGGAGATCTCTTCCAGCCTATCTAAAAGATTTACATAGACTATGAGAGTCCTCGTAGTAAATAGAATTTACAAGAATTCCCCCATGGGAATTATACACCATTTCTTTAGACAATGCTAACAGACCCAAATGGCAATGCCTGTTGTTCAAATCATAGTCTCGTACAAACAAACTTCATCTGGCACGTCTCAAAAAGAGAGAGAGAGAGGCTAATGCTGAAGGTAGAAATCATATTATTCAGACAACAATTGAAATTGGCATCTAAACTTCCCACCAGCATGGCATCACTGGACTCCCAATCGAGTTCCTCCTACAAATCAATGAATAGATCATCCATTGAGTCATCCACCTTTGTTGCTATCTTCTCCCCCATCACTTAATGTACTTGCTATTCTATTTCCATTGACCATTTTTCCCTCGTTACCTGTACAACCTTTTCCTTCCTGAACTTGTACCTCATAAATCAAAGCTTTCAGTTTCTTTGTCCTTCTGCATATGACAACCATAAAAGAAGAAGAAGAAGAAAAAAACAGAGCATCCATAACTTTGCCAAGCATTAAAAACACCAAATTCAGATTACCAATCTCTGAGTTGAAGGATAGGTTAGGCACAGATGGGGAGGATAAAGTGTGCGAGTCTGAAGCACGGTTCGAAGCAGAAGTGCACCTGGTTAGAAGAATCATGCAACTATGGGCAAGCAGTCTCCAAAGAACACTGCCCCAATAAGGGACTGAAGATTCCTGCGATGAAGATGGCTATGAGGAACCCACAAATGACTATTCAGTCGACGTGTCATCCCTTCCAGGAAAAGCAGTGCAGAAGATTTTACCGTGAACAAATTTCTACTTCCCCATGTTACCAATCTTTGGTTAACACCCCTTACCTACATATAAATTTCCTTTATGCTACTTACCAATTATACTAGCATGCCAGCTTCATCATTGCACGAAGCTTTAAGCAAAGTGGCAAACAATTTGGATTCAGGGGAAGGGAAGAGTCTGTTTGAAAATGTTAGCAAGTTATAAACAGCTAAGCAGCAGGAGCAGCACCTGTTTACAAAGATCATGCTACTAATGCTAATTTCCTCCTATAAAGACTGAGTCTTTGGACACAACCTCACCTTACTCAAATGCTTTCAAAGCAGTTGCCAATGTTCACCTTCTTGTGCTTTTGTGAGAGAGACAAATTCATGATAACACCTTTGCACCCAATCCTTTTAATGCTAGCCACTATACGAAAGGGTCTGAAAATACTGATCTCCTCAACCAAAGACCTTCCTTCTTGGGCCCAAAGACTAGCTTGGTCACGGGACTCAAACAACCTCCCTCAAGTCTCCTCTTTTGACAGCCCTCCAAGGCTGGAGAAAGCCCAAGGGAAACCCATGTGGTCCACAATCTAAAGGACAGAAACCTTGTGAAATGTCAGTCACACTTCTATTGATCTTGGCATTGTTATAGTACTCAAAGAGGCATGTCAATCCTCGCCTTCCCAAAAATGCTACAACAATGTTAAGGAAAACCCAACTTGTTTAACATCCTGATATTCCAGTTGTTATAGTAGTTATTCGAATTTTGTGTTAGCTGAAAGGAGCACCAGGTAAATGAAATTTGTATAGAAGGAATGGTCATTTTTGAGTTACAAGATATTCAGATGTAGATTGGGCAGGTTCATTAGTAAATAGATGATCCACTATTGGATATTTTACGTTTTCGGGAGGAAATCTAGTCACATGGAAGAGCAAAAAGCAGATCATGGTGGCCCAATTGAGTGCTGAAGTAGAGTATAGAGTTAATGGGATTTGCAGTACACCTCCTGTGAGTTAATGTAGATCAAGAAATTGTTGCAAGAAATGGGATTTGCAGTACACCTACCTATGCAATTAGTTTGTGACAATCAGGCTGCTTCACACATGGCAAACAATTCAGTCTATCTCAAAAGAACGAAACACATTGAAGTCGATTGTCACTTCACATATGATAAAGTTTGCACTGGCAAAATCTCTACTCTACGTGTTCGATCTAAGGACCAACTTGTTCATGTCTTCACCAAAGCTCTTTGTTCCACTCAGACTACACAAATATTCTAAGCTTGGCACAAATTATATATATGCTCCAACTTGAGGGGAAGTGGTAATGAATGTGATATGGACCTGCATATGTGCACTTAGATGGGTTATTTTGGTCTAGGACATGAGAGAATGTTTGCTTTTGTTATTAATGACATTTCTGTAATTATGAAACTGTCATAAGGGATGAACAATAACTTCGGCCCATTTTTTTCTCTACATTCGTTTCTCTCCTCTTTCTTTCTTTCTTCTCTATTCCATTTCTCTTTCCATTGTTTTACATACCTGTTAGCCCAAACATTAATAATTAAAAGATGGGGTTATGGTGGCGGTGGTGATGATTCACACCCATTAGTCTGGATATTAATACTTGGATGTTATGGGTTATGATGGTGGTGGTGGGGATTTGCACCGTTAGTTCAAATATTAACAACCATCAGGTTTTGGGTCTCTGCCTGATAAGATTGGGATCTGGCCTGCAATAAAGGCTTGCGGTTTGGTTATGAGCCTGATTTTGAAGTTCAGTAAAGAAACAGGTTGGGCTGTGGTCAAGGTTGGTTTAAGATTTTAGTGCTCGGACTTTGACCTGATATCAAAGTACCGATTACTATTCGGGCTGGGCCCTCAGGCTGACCGTGATGGGTCAAATCTGGACCATTGCCAACCCTACCCAAAAATGAAGCTTGTGCGCCACCAAGTTTGGTTCAGCAATGCAAAGGACGTTAGTTAACCATGCCAAACAACCTTCTGGAGTCTGTTGCTAAATCATAAATTGTGAATCCAGGTTAATCCAGAACCCAAGTTTGGGTTTTCAGATGGGAAGAAGCGGCTCTTGGGGACCTGCAGGCATTAGCTTTAATGCAGGTCGTGCCCAGCAGGATGGTGGGAGCAGTGGTGGTTATCTCTCTACAGTTCTAAACTCGGCAAAGCAGAGAGCAGCATCTCTTAGATGGTCCCAACTAGATGCTTCTCCATTGGGAGACCCAAAGGGTGAGAGGCTCGTTTCATTTTCTACACCGCCTGTGTCTGTGGTAGCTGCTGAAGTAATTTCAACTCCTACAGATATGGAAGCTGATGAACTGCCCTTGTCATGCCATATGGTAGATGAGCATTTCGATTTGCCCACTATCATTGACGAAAGCTCCTCAGCCCCTGATCCATCACCGATGTCAGAGAATTATGAGAAGTTTAGATCTGATCAAGAAGCCAAACTGGCGGAATGGCTGGAAGGGATTGAAAACCAGAGTGGATCTGTGGACACAAGTCGGGTAAACACGAGCTAGCAGTCCGGGGTGGTTTTGCATGGACAATACTGCTCAAACGACATAAAAGCTTGTAACTTATGTTTGTTGAGTATGATTAGGGGTGTCTCAGTGACTGCTCCGCTCTTTATTGGTGGACCATCTTGTCAATGGTGAGATCTGTAATGATTGATGCTCTACAGAGATGTTGTATGTAGCACCCTTCTAATTGCTACTGTGTTCCATTTCTGAGGTATTGTACAATGCTCCGGCTCAATGTTTGTAGCTTTCATTTTGTTCAAGTGGGGCCCGTGGTTCCGTATTGTAGCCAATGGCATGATGGGCCCTTCATCACTAAACTAGATATTGGTGTGAGGATATTGCTGCATGTTCCTAAAACTCGGTGTCTTGACTTGAAACACAGCCAGTCAACTTGACTCGGTAGGATTTCGATCTGAGTCACTATGGGGCCGTTTGGATACCATCAAATAAGTTTTCTTAATTTAGTTTGGTTATTAAACTTAAATATCTTAATGAATCATAATGAATCCTCCATGTGATAAATGGATGGGATCTCTATTTGTGTCATGTTGGGAATTCACTCCTTGATGTTTTTCAGAAATCCACTCCGTCAACCATTTGATTCAGCTCATTGTAGCAGGTGGGCCCAAATATGAGGTATATCCAATCACAAAGTGGTATTGACCGCTCACTGTCAAAACCAAGATGAATGTCCTGAGGTTTCTGAGAAATCACTTGGTCCACCGGTTTTTCCACCCTATTTTAATGGGTAGATCCAAATGTAATGAAGATCCAAATCTCAGGTAGACCACAGCTTGAAACCGTGTTATTGAACCCCCACCAACGGAGGATCTCAAAAAAATGGAGTGTCGCACTATAAAGTTTTTTTAGAAACGCACTCTATCTACCATTTTTGTCAACTCATTTTAGAATGTGGGTTCGAATATAATGCAGATCTAACACTTAAGTGGGCCACACTATTTCGGGTACACAATCCTTTTTCCTCTTTATTTGCTAGATTCAATTTTTTACTCTTCCTTCATCTTGATGCCTGGAGTTTGCAAGTATATTCGTAAGTGTAGGGGCTTATAATATTAGTGCGGGATGCATGATGAAGACAGTAATGGAAAATGCCTCAAATGTAAGGAGATGAGTTTAATACTTATACGTAGCCAAAATGCAAGAATGCTCAAGATACATGATATATAACACAGAAATCCACGGAGTGAATGCCAAACTCAAATGGTAATTCAGCAGGCCGCTACAGTCATAATTATATTGCATAGTCCATACAGTCGATGAATCACTCGGGAACAATCGGGGTTGACACCCATGCATCAGACACTAGGGATCGACCTTGCTACCTGTCAGTGGAGTTGTGCACCATCACTAGGCACGCTGGTAACAGACCCTCATTTGTGCTTCTCCTTGTCGGCTGGGTCAAGCTGGTCCCTGTTCGCACCTCAGTCTTAAAGCAGGTTGGACCTACCCTATCTCATCACGACCTTGACAGTAAGAGTCAAATCCATGACCCATACATCCACTGGGTCCGACAAAGAGGCATCCTCAGGTACTATCAAGATCTAGGGACTATCAACTCAAAGAGCCTTGTCACTGCTAGTATTTTATATTTCTGGTGTCCTGCCCTCATAGGGATTGACAAATCATATCATATCACCACCAACATCAAGTTATCAAGTATTGTCCATATAATAGTATGACCGTGGACTCGAGTATAATCGATGTCATGCACAAAATCAAGTAATCAAGTGTTCATGTCATATGACATTCATCCAAAGCAATTGGTACTTATGCGCACATGGATGACTTAACCAGTCATCTTGAAATGGAGCTCATACAGATAAAATAAGAACTACTTATTGCCTAATCAAGGATATGATGTAACACTACTAACCACTCAAGCATTCATGATTTCATCATGCTCATGATGCATGAACTGAATTTATATGCAAATATGCTATCACATACCTTGATTAGCCCATACACATTTACCAAACCAGTCCCTCAATCATGATCATTAGGTCAGCTACTATCCATACTAATACAAAATACTATCATTATTATCATCTATGGGCACTAGAATCATCACTGCATTGGTTGCCTTATTGGTTTAATATAATATGACTCATTTTCATTATTAGGGTGGCTAAGAATCACTTTGCTTTTGATCGTTTCATTATTTACTCCCAATTACTTCTTAAATTAGCTCTAATCGTGGTTTCACCCTTTGTATTTATCCTCACACATTCCATTCATATGGGCCGATTAGTAGGTAGTTGATTTGAGATGTGCATAGTAGCTCCAGTGAAGGTCGAAGCCCACTTCTAGTCGGGTTCTTGAGAAGTCCATCAACTTTGTTTGGGCTTAGGTGTTTGGGCCCAAAGGTTTGATTTTGAGTAAAACCCAAAAGAATCACGTTGATGGTGTAGTTGAAGGATCATATCCAACTATATCTAAACCCATCTAAAGGCTCCAATTTGATGAAGGGGTTAGACAGATCATATCGACCCCAAATTTGATACACATGGCGACCATCATGCTATCGCCACATAAAATATGGGATTAATTGGATAGCTGTGATCCCCATAAATCTGGACTATTTAGAAGGGTGTTAGTGCTAACCACTGCATTAGAAAGCAAATCTAGTCCGATTTGTATCAATTAGATGTAGGGTTAAACATATCGGATTGACCCCAAATTTAATACTCATGGCAAGCATTATGTATATTATCACCACACAAAATTTGGGATCAATTAGATATCTGTGAACCTTACAAATTTTGACTGTTCAAAAGAGTGTCAGTGTTGTGCACGCTGTCCCAGTAGTGTGGTGCACTCCTACTATGGCCCACATTAGTGGACGGGGTGGATAAAATACATACATCCGGGTGGTCGCTTGGAACTTCCCCACCCGTGGACGATGTGGATAAAACACATTATGGTGGGCCCCACAGCATGATCACATGTTAATGTCCAACAGCGTGAGGGTCCACACTGTGGGTCCCTTGTTTGGATTGGACAACATGGATATAACATGTACATCATGATGGTCCTTTAGCCTGGAATCCAAGGAAGAGAGGGAATAGAGTGAGGAGATGGAGAGAAGGGGGGACTGACACCCCTCTGGTGAGCCACACGCTAGAGCACAACGTGATCAACACGTTGTTCCAGCCTGTGGGCTCACACAGTAGGTTCCACTCAAAAGGGTCCAATAAAATACCTCAAGGTGGGGTGCACTCAGGTCTTCAATTAAGAAAAACATTGAGGGGGAAAAAAGATGGAATATTATGCAACAAAACATAATTTATCTTCGGGCCCACCTAAATGCATGCACTTAGGGCCCAAGGGGGCGTGTCGCATCTCTACAAATAAGAGCTTTTTGGCTTATTTATATAAATTTTTTTTTTTTTTTAAATTTTTAGACTAGTAAAACTCTAGTTAAGGTGCTTAATTGTTTAGAAAGTATCAAATAAGCTCCGATTTTATAAGTTGAGGAAGGGTTACTTTTTAAAACAACACTTATTTAGCTTAAGTGGATAGACATTTTGGGCTAATTACTGGACAAGTTTGTCCTTAAACTTTTCAAGTAATTCCCATCTTACCCTCTTACTCTTTTCTTTACCATCTCTTTGAGGTAGGCCCACATGATGAACGGCCCATATTAAAGGTGGGCCCACATAATGCACAATCACATCAAAGGTGAACCCCACATGATGGACAATCCACATCAAGCAAGCCCTACTCGATGGATGGTCCATTTCTAAGGTGGGATCCACATGATGGATGGTGGACATTGAATGTGGGACCGCATGATGGAAGGTTGACATTAAAGGTGGGCCCACATGATGAATGATCCATATTGAAGGTTGGGCCCGCATGATGGATAATCCACAACAAAGGTGGGACCTACCTGATGGATAGTGGACATCACAGGTGGGTTCCACATGATGGAATATACACATCAAGTTGGCCCCACATGATAGATGGTTCACAACAAAGTTGGGAGCCACATAATGAATGGTGGATATAAAAAATGGGCCCCTCATGATGAACGACCCATATTGAACGTGGGGCCTCTCATGATGGATGGTCCACATTAAGGTGGGCCCACACAAAGGTGGGCCTCGCATGATGGATGATCCGCATCAAAGTGTGGCCCAGCCTGATGGAACATGCACATCAAGTGGGTCCCATTTGATGGATAGTCCACATCAAATGTGGAACCCACATAATGGATGATAGTCATTGAATTTGGGCCCACATGATGGCCGGTTGACATCAAAAGTCGGCCCACATGATGAACGACCCATATTGATGGTGGGCCCTACATAATGAATGGTCCACATCAAGGTGGGCCTACATAATGGACGGAGTGGGCTTCACATAAGGGATTGCCCACATCAAAGTGTTGCCCATCATAATGGATGATCTATATCAAGTGGGCCCCACCTAATGGATGGTTCACATCCAAGGTCTCGCATGATGGATAAACCATATCCAAAGTGGGCCACATGATGGACAATCCACTTCGAAGGTAGGGCCCACACTATGGACACATCAAATGTGAACTCCACATGATGGGTGATGAGTAGTGGACATTAAGGGCCCCACACAAAGGACAATTAGCATTGACGGTGGGCCCCACATGATGGATGACTTATGTCAAGGTGGGCCCCTAATGATGAATGGTCCACATTCAAGACGGGCCTTGCATGATGGACAACCCACTTTGAAGGTTTGGCTCACATAATGGACGGTCCGCATCAAAGGTGGGCTCCATATGATGGTTGATCCACATCTAATGTACTACATAATGGATGACTCAAATGTCTTAAAATATGAAGATTGCAGCTGTTCATTCTTTTGTCACATGGGGGATGGTTCATTTACGATGAGAACCACCAAAACCACCATATGGAGCACAAAGGTTTTACCAAACATACTTCAAATAAGAGATTGTTTTTAGACTTTAAAAAAATGATTTTATCAAACGAACTTATTATTATTATTATTTTGTTAGCTTGTTAGTACACAATAATGTAAGTTTATACTTCACTGTTAGCCACCCCCACTAGGGATCAATACCAAGACCTCATTGTTGAAACGGGGTATCTTTCACTTAATCTACCACTTGAGCTATGGATCAGGGTGTAACGGACTTATTTAAAACAAGAGCTATAACAAAAAAGAGCTTATTGAAATAGCTCTTATCAAATTAGAGTAGAGATGCCAAATGAGCCTCAGGTCCTTACTTTGGATCCATTTAATACAAAACATAGCACCTCCCAAAATATAGAAATTCGCCATGCAAGCTTAATATGCACGTGGAAAAACCACATTTTTACAAACATGGTGGGAGTGAAAGAAGTGGAAAAAAGAAATGACTAAAGAAACTTGAAACTCCATGTTTGTGCACCACCACCTTGAGCTTGGAAAAGCAAAACTTCACACCCTTTCTTCACCCAAATGTCTTTGGAGGTGCATCTTCCCTTTCTATAAATTCCAGACCCATTCGGGTTCACTCCAGGGTGTTTCTCCTTTCCGGATTCCCTCTCTTTCTCATTTCTCTCTCCTAAACTTCCTTCTCTTTCTTTCCCTCCTTCTCCCCTATTTTGGTTTTTTGTTGCTCAGTAGAGGTCGAAGGCAGCAAGGTTAGTACTGGTTCTCTTCCCCCCCTCTCTTAATTTTTTGTTTGCCATCCAACCTGTTGATAAGGTCACACAACCTAGATGAATGGAAAACACACATATCAGCTTGATCCAAAACTTTAGTAGCCCCCAGTATGTTTTTTAATGGTGGGCATTTAATCACCAACTGCTTCCTAGTAGTGTGGTCCACCTGAGATTTGAATCTACTATATTTTTAGTTTTATGTTCTAAAATGAGGGGGGAAAAATAGATGGACGGCTTTGATATAAAACATATACGTCACAGACGGCTTAAAGAGGAACCAGCCTCCTCAACTACTAAAGAAAAAAAAAGGGTCATTTAAAGACATGCGCACTGCGTGCTGAGTAACTCAGCACGTGTAAACTCTGTGGGGCCACCATGATGTATGTTTCTTATCCACGCTGTCCATCACATAAATGAAGCATATCCAAAGCATATATCACAAATCATCACCATGATGCATGTTTCTTATCCACGCTGTCCATAATTCCCATCCAACGGTGGGCACGATGGGAATTGAATGCCCACCGTTGAAATTTTCTTGGGTCCCACAGAGGTTATGGATGGAGATGATTTGTGTTTTTACTTCTTCCACTTTTATGTGACCTTATGAATAGGTTGGATGTGGGAAGGATTCAATTGTGGCCGTCCTTATCCTTTGCCCAAAAAGTGAACTGGAAAAACGGATGGGATGGACGGAGATGAAAGACGTCACAGTGGCCCCCACAGAGTTTGCGTACGCAATCCGCGTTCCTTTCAAACCCCCTTTTTTAGGGACTTGAAACTACAATAGCGACGTGCTCTTTAGGCCCAACAATGATGTGTGTGTTTTATCCAGGCCGTCCATCGATTTTGGATTATTATTTTAGGACATGAGCCAAAAAATGAAGTAGATCAAAATCTCGGATGGACCACATCACAGGAAAATAGTGGTGATTGAACGCCAACCATTAAAACCTTCCTAGGGCCACTGTCAAATGGATGGACTGCGTGGATAAAACACATGGTGGCTCCACAGATCACCGTTAGGCAATCCGCGTCCCTTTCCGTGCCATACCATAAAGAGGCGATTATGGGGTAGCTTTCATTACAAGTAAAGAAAAGAAACGTACGAAGGCAAAATTGCTTTTCTATGGTTAAGAATCCGAATATAAGAACAGTCCACAGCCATGAAATCTCCACCATGGAATTTTAAAACGATAGAAAATTCCATGGCCACGAAACCATTCCATCTCGAATAATCTGCACCACACAAACCCTCTTTTAATCTGGACCAGACAGCTGGCTAGTGTCAAAGCATGCTCTGTGGACCCCACTATGATGTATGTGTTTCAGGGCATGAGCGCAAAAATGAAACAGGTCTAAATCTAAGGTGCATCACACCACATGAAACAGTAGAAATTGAAAACTTTTCAATGGCCACAAAACTTTTAGATCAATCTAATATTTGTATTTTCCCTTCATCCAATCAACAGGTTGGATGCCAAATAAACATTACACTGAGCCCCAGGAAGTTTTAATGGTGGATGTTCGATTAACACTATTTTAGTATGGTGTGGTCCACCTAAGATTTGAATCTGCCTCGTTTTTGGGCTCATGCCCTAAAATGAGCTAGCAAAACGGATGAACAACGTGGGTAAAACACATACATCATGGTGGGGTGTTGGGGTCACGAGCCAAACCGCGTCCCTTCAATCTGAGGATTGATGGCCCCCTATCAAACGATCCTAACCATTTAAGCAATGGACCTCCCTGAGGACTGCCACTGCCAATACAAAGGATATCATATCATCATTCATGAGCCGAATAGGAATGTCTCACTGGCCAATACAGAGAGATGGCCCATCAATCAAAGTCTTATGGGGTCTACAATCCATTCACCATGTCCCCCCCTCATGTTCTCCTTGGATCCCAAAAGTCAGGCCGGTCCAAAACTCAAGTGGGCCACACCAGAGAGGGCCAGTTGGGATGGGATCTCCCACTATTTAAAACCATCCAGATTGTGCGTTTTCCGCCTTCCTTTTATATATTATCCAATCCATTCAGATGATACGCTCCAAGATGATGAATGTACAGCCTAACAATCAGGCCATTACCAAAACTCAGGTGGGCCAGACCACGTGATTAAGAGGTTCTAGGCATGATATTAATGATGTGGTCCACCTGAGTTCTGGATCATCCTTGGGTGAAGGAGAACGTTATGGGGCACACATGATGGACGGTTCATGTCATGGACGCATCACAGTGGGGCCCACACATAACCTTCTTATATTATCAGAGACTGTCTATTGTGTTCTCTTTTGTGGCCCACTTCATGAGTGAATCCGCTTGACTCTTCTTATCAAATATTCTACTCAATAGAAAGGTTGGCGACTATTTACTACTTATAACCAAACTAATTGCATGTGGACACCGATTTATATACCAATTCTAAAATCCAATCAGGCATAAGCCCATCAATCCAGACCGTCCTATGAAAGAATGGTCCACAGCTTAAAACTCTCCTTTGTGGCCCACTTCTATGAATGGTTGCAAACCACATTCAATCAATTAGACTGGATTGTCCAAGGCTCAAAATTCGCAAAGGATCCTACCCTTCTGATCACCGTACTCGCAATCCCATATGATGATTTCTCATCCTAGATTGGAAGATCTTGGTCACCCGTTTTCAATTGAATGTGGTATGTTGGTATATTTCTCTTCTTACCCTGCAATTTATAGGCCATGGGTTGAGAGGTGAAGACTATCATGCTCCATCGATGGAGTGATGCAACATACCAACGGCCTAGATTTCTGAAAAAATGGACCCCACTTGTCCTAGATGAAAACACAAATGCACTGTACCATCCACAGAGGATGATTCCTATTTCAATAAGGTTAGTTAGGTTAAAATTTTCAGAAGGACCCACATCTGTGTAGCCCACTAAGTGGGCCATTAGATTCAAGTAATTAATTATGAAGACTGTAGACTTACTAACTCCATCGTTTATTCTACAACGCTGTGTGGGGCCCACCATGATATGTGCATGACATCCAATCCCTTCATCATGTGAGCCCCTTTCAAGTTCTCCTTCTTGAGTCCCAAACTCTCGCAGATCCAAAACTCAGGTGGGCCAGACAAGTAAGAAATCATGCCTAAAAAACTTGTAAGATCAAGTGGTGTGTCCCACCTGAGTTTCCAATGGGATTATATATGGGATGTCCGTTAATCCTGGTGGGGCCCATCTTCAGAATGGATTGGATGGAAGTGGCACGTACAAAACACGTTGGGCCCACACGCTGGGTATCCCTAACCCATCCGTTCTCTGTGTTGTGACCCACCTAGCGTGCAACAAATCACGGTGGGCCCACAAACAGACGTGCAGAATAAGCTCATTCCACAAAAGTTGCAGAGGAACCGGCCTGATGCGACCAACACCTTCCACAAATTCATATAAAGAACTAAAAATATCTCCATCCGGCGCACGTTAGCCATGGCCCCACAGCAGTAGCGGTACTGTAGATTCTGCCATGCAGTCAAAACAAACGCAGCTAATAAAGTACAGCTGCTCGGTCGTAAGTAACCTATCGGCGCACGTTAGATGCCTGGCACTCAATTGATATGGCCACGAATGAAAGCAGAATCAACGGCAGCCATGGAGCAACGTGGTACAACACTAGCCATACCACGCACCTGACACTGACACACACGGCATCAAAGCTATCTCATAACCCAAAATCGAACGGTCGGTGCTGCTCCTGGCCTCGGGGTCCACGGGTCAAAACCGCGTGCGCCACGTGTACGGTGGATACGTGAATGACCATGAAAAAGCAAAACAACACACATCCATCCACGTCTTTCTGAATAGATTATAAAGAAAAGTTAAAAATATCTAAGATTAATTAATACAGACTAATTAGTGATTAGAGAGATTAAGATGTGGTTAAGAAGTAAATTAGTAGATTAATTTGAAAACAGGCGTTGATTGGTAAACGAACAAAAGCTACCTCTATCAGATCGGAGGGCTGTGATTGCTCGTGGACACGAGATCGACGGCTGTGGGATCTCTGCTCAATTTGCAGATATGGAGGACGTCTTCGTCGCTGGATAGCCTTCTATCTTGCTGATACCTCTGAATCGAGCCGATCAGAGCCGTTTTCGACCCGGTAGCTTGAGCTGGTTGTGGCATCGGGTCTTTCTTTCGGTGCTTGGACGGTCTGGAAGATGTCGCTTCGTCCCCGGCGGACCTCCGAGCTGCCGCTGCCGCCGATTCTGCGTTGTAGTGTTGATGGGAAGATGAACTGTCGAGATCTTCCTGGAGAAGAGACGTGCAAAGATCCTAACAGTTAGATATTCGAATCGGAGATATTAAGCGATCCTTCCTAGTTTCATGATTTCAGAAGATGGAAATCTTAGGGATCATCCAAAATAGTAGTCCACAAGCCGTTCATCAGTGGACTTTTGCTTGTAGAATCGAACCAAATGTCTCGGGCCATTTCTATTTCTGGCCGTCCGTATGCAGTCAGCTGAATGGCCCACAAAATCGTGGAGCCACGAGATTTCCGCAACACAGCGCATCCATGAAATTAGCGGTTCGGCGTAGCGGACTACTGTTTCGGGTGGTCCAGTGGGAAAAAACCGGAAATCCCAGAGCTGAGAAAGGGAAAAAGAGAAAACAGAGGAAGTTAAAATACCAGAAAACAGAGATCTGCATTCCCCCTCATTCGTTTCAACGACACCGCCATCGTCGTCTCAACACAAGCTTCTCCGCTTGAAGACTCTCCGCTGCTCGAAGAAGAGCTCGCAGCTGGCGGTGGTGTCGAGGACCACGGAACGACCTGATTCTCTCCATCCGCCTCCTCACCATCACCATCACCACCACCACCACCACCATCATCATGATTGTCATCATCGTCTTCTTCTTCTTCTTCTTCTTCGTTGCTTTCATCTCTGCCGTCTGTTTC
Source organism: Magnolia officinalis (assembly GCA_021015155.1). Classification (NCBI taxonomy): domain Eukaryota; kingdom Viridiplantae; phylum Streptophyta; class Magnoliopsida; order Magnoliales; family Magnoliaceae; genus Magnolia; species Magnolia officinalis. The sequence goes on from JAJHSJ010000002.1 coordinate 4,020,570, forward strand.
GCCTTCACTTTCTTCTTCTTCGGTCCTGCCTTTCCGTCCGTCGCGGCGACTGAAACAGCGATCGCAGATGGAGACCGTCGGACCAAGCTTCGATCCAGACGCTTTCCATGGCGTTGGACTCTGACAGACATGGCAGAGGAGGTTTCTCAAATGCCGGGCAACGAGGAAATTCGCGCAGTGGACTTTGGCGTCGCAGTCCCAGCACAAGCTCGCCTGGTCCGACTCGCAGTACATCCGCGCCGGTACATCGCAGAGCTCGCATTCCTTCATCTTCTTCCTCTGCAGCTCTAGCTATGGACGAGAAGAGGAGATGAGAAGAGGAGAAGAGAGAATAAAAGAGAAACGCAATAGCAGTTAATAGAAATACGAAAATTACAGGATCCCCTTATTTAAGGGGAGAGAGGATAAGGGCATATCCGTCTTTCGTCAGTTTAGATTTCCAGCTTAAATTCGAACTCTCGCATTCCACCTAGGTTTGTGAACCAGCCGAGGTCCCGATTCCCGAGCCTAGCTCTGGATCGACTAGCCACGTGGCATGCTCTTGTGCTCCCACGGCAGAAACGCTCTTGTCCGTTGGATTTCCCTTTCGGTGAGTGTCGATGACATGGTCGTTACGTGTAGGGTGCGGAAGGCGCAGATTCTGGTAATGCCACGTGGCGGAAGCACGTCCATTGAGATTAGTGAGAGCACTCGGAGCGGACTAGGTGCAGCCCTCACCCACCTCGATGCATGTACTGTATATCCACGCGGTCCATCCGTTTCGCCGGCTTAGATCCAAAACTTTCGTGGCCCACCAAAAGTTTTTAATGGTTAATCATCACTGTTTCCTGGGTGTGGTTCATCTGTGTGTTGAATCTGCTTAATTTTTTTGGTTCACACCCTAGAGTCATCCGAAAAAACGGATGGACGGCATAGATATACAATACATATGACAAGGTGGGTCCCACGGTCAGGCCTCACCTAATCCGCTCCCGAGAGCACGTGAAGCGTACCTGCGTGACGGGTCTTCACGCGCTAACTTGTGGGCACGGGCGGTCGTCAATCTCAGCGTCGAATAGCCACACAGCATTTTATATCGGGCATATCTTTGTGGAAGCGGATTAGGTGAGACCCGGACTCACCCATGACCGCGCAACACTTACCGTGAGGCCCAACTTGATCTATGCATTCTTTATCAATGTCGTCCATCCGTTTTTTCAGATCATTTTACCATATTATCTTAAAAATAAAAAATTGAGGCAGGTCCAATTACAAGGTAGACCATATCATAGGAAACAGTAGTGATTGACCATTAATGGACCACAAAAGCTGTGGATCAACCTGATATTTGTTTTTTACTCTTCATCGAAGCTTATGTGACCTTATCAATCAATTGGATGGCAAATAAATACTACGGAAACATTAAGGTATGTCCTAATAAGTTTTTAACAATAAGACATTCAATCACCACTCTCTCCTATGATATGGTCCATCTAATAATTAGATCTGCTTCATTTTTAGAATACTGCCATAAAATGATACGAACAAAAATGTATGCACGGTGTTGATACAGAATACATACATCAAGGTGGGCCTTAGTAAGGACTCCACTCTTGGGTGAGTCCAAGGCCTCACCTAATCCGGTCCCTATCTTTCCTTGCCGAGAATTATATTATATACGTGCTTGTTATGGTAACATCTAATCCCCACCCGTCTTTAGTCACAAACGGGCAGTTTTGTGGGCGAGCCCACCGTGATGCATATGTTTATCTTCCCCGTTCATTTCTTTTTCATATCATTTTAAGACATGAGCCCAAAAATAAGTTGGATCATTCCTTTTTTGGTATCAATTTAAGGCATGAGCCCAAAAATAAACTGGATCTGACGCTCAAGTAGATCACACGAAATGGTATGCTTGAGTCATATTAAATGTACACAGCATTAGCATTAAATGCAGGAGTTATGTGGTTGACTTGAGCGTTGGATCTGACTCATTGTTGGGCTTATGTGTTAAAATGATATGAGAAAAGGAGTGGACGGCGTGGATAAACATATACATCACGGTGGTCCCGCATACTTAACTGCCCATTCGTCGCCAGAGACGGACGGGTGGGATAGGACGCAATCAACGTCCCTCCTAATCATGCATGCCGTAGGCATGAAAAAATCTGAACAGATAAGGTGTGTCCTTCTGGATAGTTGATATTATACTCCGCCTGAATGTCAAGAGGCGTTAAGTAAATAATAACCGTTGATTATAATCCATCGTAAAAGTTGTCCGCTAATCGAATGGTCAGAGTGCTTCAATGAAACTAACGCTTTCCAGCCAGTCTACAGAGGTATCCACGGTTCGGTCCGTTGGAATTGAGACACATCATGCAAAAAAGTAATGCATATCTGTTCGAGCGTCTCTGATCTTTCAGAGTATGGTACGAATCTCCTTCTGTTTTTTTTTTTTCCTATGTATGGGCAGAAAAGAAATCACGCAGTCGCGATCGAGGCTGTAAATACACGCGGGTTCTCACGCGGGTTGTACTATGAGGAGCTAACCACGCTTTACAGTGATGTGGATACTGTGTAGGGCCCACCGTGATGTAGATGTTTTATCCACGCCGTCCATCCGTTTCTACAGCTCATTTTATGGATTGAGACCAAAATTAAAGCATATATAAAGCTCATGTGGACAACACAAAGAAAACAGTGGGGATAATGACATCTACCATTGAAACCTTCCTAGTGTGGACACAGTCATATTTATTTGTCATCCAACCTGTTCAATATCACACAAACACAAAAATATCACTTTGATCCGTAACTTCCGTGGCTCCTTGAGAAGTTTTCAACGGTAAAGGTTAAATTCCCAATTTTTTCCTGTGGCGTGGTCCATTTAAGAGTTGGATATGCTTCGATTTTTGGTTGTTTCCCTGAAATGAGATGGAATAACGGATGGACGGCTTGGATAAAACACATACATCACAGTGGGCCCCACAGAGCGTGGTAAGCTTCTCTTCACTACACAATCCGTTCCGACCGCCCATGCTTCTGAAACACATAACATGCTGTGGTCCACCGTTGGTGGGCCATGCTACGAAAATTTCCGATTTAGAAGATCAAAGCCACTAAAAACTGGACCTTTATAACTTGACTATAGACGGTAGCTGTCTTTTTTCGTAGATGTTGTATCAATAGATCAATGGTCCTGATTTCCTGAGGATGGGCTCCATTGGCTCGAGTTGGAAACGCGCGTAGGGTGTGCCTCAGGACGCTATTTTAAAATAATAAAATATGCCATTTATTATTATTAGGTATAATCCAGGTGGAAAACACCGTAGCTGATGTGGATAAACGCACGTGAACTATTACACGTGGCATTATATCATATCGTATTCTACAGGAGTCGACGTGGGAATCTGACGGAGTCAAAGTCAGCTGCTGAGCCGTTGTTGAAGGGTAAAACAACGTCTCCCCTGTTGTTTCCTGAGTGGTTCGAGAATATGAGTTGACTCAAACGCCCCTCTAACTTATCCTAACTGATCCTAATTACCTTGTAAGCTTTGCAAAGCCACACACATGGGTACAAGGCAGCTCATGTACACGCGACCACATGTGCCAGCATGGCTGGTACGTGCAAAATCCAAGCCATTCATTAAGTCGGCCCAACCGCATAGATGTTATCGTCCGTAAACATATCCGGTCCACCCAGAAAATGGGCCCCGGTATTGGAAACGGTTGTAAGGGTTAGAAAACTTCAGCCAAATTCTTCACAGCCTTACATTTTCTTTTGTAGAATGTGGACAGGGAATCTACTTAGAGGTAGATAGAGGTGGGCACGGGACGACCGGATCTGGCTAACTCAACTCGTCCAACTTGACCCGAATCCAATGGGTGAGTTGGTCCGAACCGAGTAAGCTTCGTCCAAACCGAGTTGAGTTCGAGTTACCCGGTAACTCGATTCAACTTGACCAGAAACTCAATCCAGTTAGACTCGACTTGATTCGAAACCCGACTCGACCCGATTCTCTAACCCCACCCCGACCTGATCCCGACCCCGGCCTCTTTCTCTCCCTCCCTCATTCTCTTTCTCTTCCAAGCCCGGCAACCACCCACCACCATCACTCTCCTCCTCCTCCTCTCTTTCCTCTCCACTCCCTCCCTCATCCTCCTCATCTTCCTCTTCCAAGCCCGACAACCACCTCCTCCTCTTCGTCTTCCAAGCCCGGCAACCACCCACCACCATCACCCTCCTCCTCCTCCTCTCTCCTCTCTGCTCCCTCCCTCCCTCATCCCTCAATCTGACTCGGTGCCAACTCGACCCGACTTTGTATTTCTGACCGGATCGGACTCGGTCCGAATCAGTCCAGGCCAGACTGAACTCAGATCGAGTCAGGCATGCTGGACTCGGTATCGAGTCAGGCCTATTTCAAAACCGCGTCAAGTTGAGTCAGCCCTAACTCGGTCCGACTCGACTCGATGCCCGGCTCTAGTGGTAGATGGGAGTGACTTCAGTTAGACCCCGATCCAGCGAAGCCAAAATTGACATCCCATTGTAAAATGATCGGTCTGGCTATGCAAGCATAGCGTGAGCAGAAAGTAAGTGAGAGCGTTAGTCTCTAATAGTGTAAGGGATCTACTGTCACAGTCTACACACACACAGAGAGAGAGAGAGAGAGAGAGAGAGAGAGGAGAGAGAGAGAGAGGAGAGAGAGAGAGAGGAGAGAGGAGGGAGAGAGAGAGGATGAGAGAGACGAGAGTGGAGAGAGAGAGAGAGAGAGAGAGAGAGAGAGAGAGGTCTCTTTCGTGTGAGAGGGAGAGAGATACCATAGAGAGGAATGAAGAGTCAAAGATTCGTGCACGAGAGGAAGAGGGAGAGTTGAAAAATATTTTAAAATAATAATTTAGATATCAAAAAATAAAATTAGAAAATTGATTCAATCAGACATAAGCATATATTAGATATGTTATCCTTAAAGCGTGATTTATCTTATCTCCTTTCGGGTTAGAGATCGCTAACGGGTTGTAGGCAAATTGCTTCCGGAATACGATAAACCTTCTTTGGTCATACGTGCAACAATTTTGAAGAGGCCGTTATAAGAACTCGGCTAATGCAGTTAGTATCTGGTAGGCTCAATGAGTTCTAGGACTCAGTAACTCAATGAGTTGTAGAACTCGGTTTATTTCTTATTTATAATAGTAAAAAGCGAGTTGTGTTATGTAGAGAAAGATTGGTTTGTTGATTTTTTAATACTCTGGACCTGGAGAGATCCTGTAATGACCCTGAATTTTCAACCAAATGAAGACCCGGACTAATTAGAATTAGCAATTTAATCTGCGATTAATAACTAAAAAAACCAACACTTAGTCTAATTGGTATAAATAAGCTCGGTGGAAAGAAATGTCAGATGATTGACTCCCAACACTACAATAATTTAACTTTTTACGAAAAATTACAAAACTCTTGAGGAACCTTCTAAATCCAGGGCTTTCTCTCTATAAACAGAGGGGAGTCGTAAAGAATTCTCCTATGAAAACCCTAAACAAAAGAATATAGAGAGGGCTTGTGGAGAAGAGGCTTCATCCATTAAGTTCCTAATTCTTTCTTTTTAAAATTTCTTTCTATTTATTGATTGAAAAACCCTAGATCTATACAATGGACATGATGGATTGATCATGCGTCCATTGTTTTGATCTATAGGAGGATTTGAAGATGGAAAACAACTTTTGCACGAAATCTCGAGTTGTAGAGATTAACTTTAAGCAATCCAGCCATGCCAGGTTTGATCGATTTGAATCAAAAGTTCTAAAGGCCAAATCGTGTTAGGGCCTCAGATCTTAGAGTGATCTGGCTAGTAGATTTCCCACAACAATCTATGGATAGTATGGATGATGATATACTATGTAGTAATAAGGTTTCAATCAACGATTGTAGACCTCGGTAATTTGGATCTTAGCGATCCTCTAGTTTTTTCAAACTTTGAGATGGGAATAATCATTGGATGGTTTGGACATGACCCTTAGATTGATGGAATCCATATAGGCTAAGAAGAGAAGAAAAAAACCTAAAATCTTCAAAAGGTCGGATTGTGTTACAGAACCTAGCCAACTTTAGTCGATCGATAAATCGAATAGGTCAATTTTTTGTCCAGAGACCAAAGTTTGAAATTCATAATATAGTTTGATTGATCGAAAACCTAATTCGATTGATTGAGGGTTTCCTCGAGCGATCTCGATCGATCGAAGGTACCGGTCGAGCATAGAAAAACCTGTCTAGCGAGCAAATTGAATGTAATTTGACCTATTTCGATTGATCGATAGGTAGGTTCGATAGATCGAAGGTGACCAAATGTATCTAAAGACTTAAGAAGTTAAAATTCGAACTGACTCAATTCTTGCTTGACTGATCGGAGGATTGATTGAGGGGCTTCAATGTGGCTTGATTCTTGGTTGATTGATCGAGGGCCTTCAATGTGGCTCGATTGATCAATCGCATTGATCGACAATCTGTTATTTGATTTTCGAAACTAAGTTAATGGAGTAATAAGTTTATTAAAATGGATTAATAGTTGGTCATCTAGTTTGATCAAAGGTGGACCACATGTGAGAGAATAACTTAACTAAATTTGTGATGTGTTAAACCATCTTATAGGGATTCAGATTCCATATTCCAAAGTGTACGACTATTCAGCAAGTTCGACTCTACCAAGGATAAGTAAGTGAATCCCAACGTGTCTCATATCTGTATGGTTGAGATAGATGATATGATTGATATGATTATTGTGATTGTTATGATTGTCATGACTGATATAATTATTGTATTGCTATGTGATCAGGGTCGAATATTGCATATTAGACCCCAGTTATTACCTGATCTTAAGTACATGATAGCGCCTAATGTCGGTATTTAACTGTGTTTTGTTGCAGGATGAAATAAAGAGTGTTGATTGAAAAAAGAAGATTAAAAGCATGGATTTGATGATCCAAAGCCACCTGAGTACGGGATGGACCCCAGGAAACCAATAATGAAGATTTTACACGCCTGGGATCTGGGGAAAGCAAGCCAAAGGGGCCCGAAAAAGGTCCAGAATGCAAGATCACATGGTTCCCGCCATCCGATCAACTCGAAACTTCATACATGTGATGGGGGCCATAAATTAACCGTATATATTAAATTTCATCTACTGAAGACCTCAGGAAGTGGGCCCAACGGACATATCAGTCCATTAAATCTCCAATTTGGGGCCACCTGATATCTGGAATTACCTCTAGTTTAGTTCCAGTGGCTTAAAGAAGATGGAAAGAGGATGGACGGGCAGATTTCTCATAAACATCACAGCGAGTCCCATATGTAGTGCACGTGCACCATGCACTTTCAAAGGGCAAGCCGTGCACCGGACGACTGAGTCAGTCAGCGCTTGCGCTGACCGACTTCTCTCCCTCAAAATTCAAATCCGCTACAGCGTTCGCACGCACGTGGGTTTCGGACGAATTGTGGGCCCCACCTATTGTCCAAACGGACAATCCAATCCGTCCATTCTCTGTCCAAGGCCCATGTTACCAAGGTGTAGGTGGCCGTTTTTCGAATAAAAACAGAGATCAGATCTAAACTGTCCAAACGTAAGACGGACGGTGGAACGAAGAATCTGGTGGGCCACACCGAAAACAGTGAAACCGTGCATATCTGGACGGTTTTCCGAGCCTAATCAAATGGACGGAGTGGATTTTCCAAGTAAACATCACAGTGGGCCCCACCATCTTCGCAGCGGAAGGAAACCGCGTCCGTGGTTGCGTCAACGAGCGAACGGCACTGGCCGTTTTTGCGAAAGGCTGTGGGCCCCACACGTCGCCTGTACGACTGATCCGATCCGTCCATCTTGTGGAGGGCCATTGAATACTACAAAACCATGCTGATAGTTTACTCCCATGCGTACACACGTGCGTGATACAGAGGCCACAAAAGGGCTACCCGGTGACGTTCAAAACTGATCTTTTGTATTTTCTTCTCTGGGCCGTGTTAATGGACATTCAAAACCACCCATTCCTGACTGAAATTTCGTCCTGATCCAATGGAAGGGGTGGATTTCCAAAAAATGTCTCTGTGGGGCCCACCGATCATGGCTGCAAAAAATGTGTACTCCGAATCCTTCTACGACTCTGCCACCGATTCCAGCCATCCAGCAGCTATAAAAGGGAGTTTTGGACGTGGGTAAGGCATTCAGAAATTCAGAACCAGGGAGGAGCTCCAGATCTACAGCAAGGGTGAGAAAAAGAGAAGAAAGAGAAGAAAGAAGAGAGAGAAATTGGTTTGAATTTTCCTTTATGATTTTTATCTTTATTTTTCCATCTGTTTAATGGATTTTATGGGTAACTAATCTCTCAGCTAGGGCTGAGATGAAACCCCTAATTTAAATACCCTTTGTTCTATGTTGATATACTTTAATTAAATTGATTTGTTTCTTTCCTTAGTGTGCTTGATTGTTTTAAATTCTATACTTCTCCATCTATGAACTTTTGAGTCTATGGATGGATGTGGTTTGGATGCTTATTCTAGGTGCTTGTATCTGATCATGAACGTTCCTGTAGAGGAAGAAACAGGGTGCTTTACTGAATTGCATATTCCATATGCCCGATTTGGACATGGGATATGTTATTCATGGCATTGCTTAAAGGAATTAGACAATCTGTATGCCCGATTAAGGACACAGATTGTGCTTTCTCCAGATAAGTTGGATCAATCTAATTTAAGGTGAATTAACAGACAAAACAAAGGTTAGGATAATTAGGGGTGGATTCGAAAGTCCTAGTGCTCTCTCTGATTGAAATTTCTTCCTTATTCTCAATAGTTATTTTCCATAGATTTTGTTAGCCATTTGATCCTTTATTTGTTGAATTAGTTAAGGAGAATCGTGAATTTGAATTGTGACGACCAGTCCCTGTGGATTCGACCTCGGTCTTACCGAGTTTATTACTACATCACAACCCTATACTTGGGGAGTGAACACTATGTTAGTCTGATCCTTATTGTATGATTTATGTTCTGAATGATTATTAATGTAAGTTGAATATGTGGACATGTAAAACATTAATATCATGAATTCATTGTTCCTCTCAAAGAGATGTATATGTTGACAACATATAACAATGCATAGACATTGAGAATGCATTACATGCATTCATAACGTTCCTACACTGATTCCTAGAGGCACACTCTAGATAACTGCATGCACGCCTCGTACTTGAGTTCCCGAGGAATCTCTTTGGATGGTTCTCTTAGTAGATTTGTTGCTAGATGCCCACATTAGTGGAAGCCTACTCATGGAGTAGATGCAGGTCTCGCCTATGCCTACTTATGGTAGAAGCCTACTAAGTGTAGATGCGGTTTGACGGATATCCGGCCCAAGCAAGTGGATGATCATCTCACTTGACATGCATTTAATGACATTTCAGCATGCATACTCATGCCTACATACATATAATTCATTTTTGCTTGTGTTATCTCTTATCATGTGTAGACACCCCACCCAGGCTAATATCTTGATTTTGGCAAGACAATCCGAGAACCATGATCATATCCTAAACCTAACCCTAATCCTAACCTGAGCCATCATTAATCATCATTTAATCCAGACCATGTCCAAAATCAACCTATTTCTCGGATCATTTTCGGGTAACAATCGAGCCGACTTCAAGCCATTTCGGGCCAAATATCCAAAAGGAACTTGGTTTCACTCTAAAGACCCAAAAAAGGACTCACCAGATGAATTTCGCGGGAAACCGTACCGAGGTGGTAATCTGACTACCGCCGGCGGTAGTCAAATTACCGCCTCCTCCCAGAAAATGCGCACGGAGCCAGTCACACGAGTTCCGGACTCAACCAGGTCAGGGCGGTAGTCGGACTACCGCCGGCGGTTGTCGGATTACCGCCGGCGGTACTCGGAGTTCCGTCACGTGCGGTTTGAGCAGGGACAGCTGTCCCAGCGTCCAAAGTCAACTTTTCCATACATTTACCCTCCTCATCCTCACTATTTACTGTTTTACCAGCCCCTTTAGCCAATGAGAACACGCCACGTGGCATCCCTCTCCTCTCCACCAATCACCATGTGCCACATTAGCATTTGCCCCCCTCTTATCCTTTATTTACCAAAAAACCATTGGAAAGGGCTATAAATAGCCCTCTCCCCTTTCATTTTCACCCATGGATGAGAGCCACCAAGAGGGAGAGAGAGTGAGAGAGAAAGAGTGAGAGGAAAAAAGAGGAAGAGAGAGAGAGAGAGTGAGGAGGAGAGTGAAGGAAGGGAAGGAGCTCTCAAGCCTTCAAGCTCCCAAATTTTCCAACCATCTCCCAGCCTTTCCCCTAACCTTCCAAACCCCCTGAGCCTAGCCTAGAATGATCATGGTTCAATCAACATCTTAGTCTACTCAAGAATCAAGCCAAGGATCCATTTACGTACGAGCATTCATCATGACATCTACTCCCTTCTCAACCCCCCTGCTTCTCTAGGTCTCTAGTGGACGTATGCTCTGTGACTTGTCGTACATCGGATTCTGTCACTTCAGAAATTCTTAGTGATCTAGTCCACTTTTCTTCTCTCTTTGCATAAGCATCATCACATCCGCTCTCTAGACACATTGTCGGACGTATGCTCTGTAGCCTGCCGGAATTTCGGATCTTGCTACATCAGAAATCCGCGTGTGACTAGTCCCATCATGACCGTAGCATCATCATCATCCCTTGAGATTATTTTACCACACTAAGTCGAGACCGTACATTTGTACGGGCAGAGAGGGTGACTAACACCTTTCCTCTTTGTAACCGAGGTCCCTTACCCGGAATCCCAGATCGCAGACCAGGAGTCAATCTAAGGTAGGGGAGTCTTCGGATTTCTCCAACCTTACGTATTCCGTGGTTCTAGCCGACCACGGGATTCTGAGATTATTCGGCTAGTGGCGACTCCAACAATCACAAGTCAGCTTAATCACCCTCAGCATCACCACAACACCACATTTTGCAGCAAGCAACAACGTGAACAACGTGGACGCCGATTTTTCAGTGTCTACATCGTGTTATGTATGAGCTATGATGGGTTCACTTACTAGCCTGACCAACTAACGTTGTAGATTGACAACTGGACATAGATAAATAAGACAGGAAATTCGAACCAAATGCCAGATAATGAGGTTCGATTGGCAAATGAAACCCGAGACCAATGGTCCTATTTGGTGGAATAAGAACTTGTTGCATTGGATGGATGATTCGTTTATACAATTCACTGATACAGGAATTAATTTTCATTCTATTTGGATACTGATGTTTAGATTTAATTTGAAATATTTATAATCATGATTTTGTTGAATGGTATTTCATATTATAGTAGAATAAGTCCCAAATGGATGGACATCGTTAAATTTTGAAATTTAATTTATGTGATTGTGATTGTGATAGGACTGGAGAGGAAAAATCATACAGTTGTGTAAATGCGTGAATGTTAATCCATTCAGAACTTATAATACCTTGAATTACGCCTCCGTACAAATGTATAATTAGTGGAATTATGTACACTTAGTGTATGAGTGGTACACATAACTTGAGTTTGAGAGTGCAACCTCTTAATCTGAATTGCAAGGCGTACAGTTTCTATTTATATAGATGGGCTAAGTGGACCATTAATATGAGGTCATCAATGGTTGGAGCGTTGTAAGCGCGATGTTTCTGACCGTTGGCTCATTAATCCCGATGTTTCATACGGTTGGATCAATGATTTGACAGTTTGGATCCGTTGGATAATTAATCTAACCATTTGGATCACTAAGGCTAGTCATTTTTGAACCGTTGGCATTAATTAGCGCAAGTGAAGTGTCTACTTACTTTATGCAAGGGATGGATCTGACCATTTGTATAAACCATGAGGGAGGGGTGGGGACCCGGACACCAGGCCCAACAACTGTTCGACTAATGCTTGCACTTACGTTCCGTGCTAACGGCGCCTGCGAAGCTGTGCAATCATTCGGCCACACGTCAGGTTCACCCACTTCGCTGGTTCAGGGCCTCACTCAAGTCACGCTCGTAGTAGATGGATTAGGTCATCTACCCACGTGTCATGCTGGCACACATGTGGCGTGTACATGACAAACGTGGGTCTAGCAAAGCCCGTTGCCTTGACTAGGAAACGGGGTAGTTTGGTTAAGTTGGGGGATTTAGTCAATATAACACGTTGGAATGTTTGGTGTGGCCCACTCTATCAAAGAAGCAAACAGAAATCATGTATTTATTGTTATTTTTTTAAAATTATCTTATCTGAAAATACCTGAACATCCTTTTCTGATTCCGGATCATTTTCCCAAGCCAAGGACTCGGATTCGGTAGTGACCCTCCGCTACCGAGCTCGGTACTGGAAAATATCTGTTGGCCCTACCATGATGTATGTGTTTTATACAAGCCGCATATTCATTTTTTGAGATCATTTTAGACTATAAGACCAAAACTGAGGTAGATCTAAAGCTCAAGTAGACCACACCACATAATGCAGTGGGGATTGAACGTTTACAATTGAAACCTTCCTAAGGTCCACTGCAATGTTTATTTTCCATCCAAACCATTCATAAGTTTAGACACATATGATGAAGGGAAAACATAAAAATCAGATTAATCCAAACCTTTTATGGCCCACAAAAAATTTTCAATGGGAGGCATTGAATCCCCAAATTTTCCTATTGTGCGGTCCACTTGAGATTTGGATCTTTCCAATTTTTGGGTGGATACACTAAAATGATCTTTAAAAATTGATGAACGGAATGGATAAATCACATACATCATGAATGGGCCCACAGAGTTTGGACCAGTACTGAGCTTGGTACTAGAGGGCTCAAACCTACAGAATCAAGGTTTTTATATACTTCATTTTTATACTCAAATCGTAAAATTATCCGTTAAAATGGATGGATGGAGTGGATAAAATACAAAAATCAAGGTGATCCTACAGAATTTACTCAGTACGCTTACCTTAAGCGTACTAAGTAAATTCTGTAGGATCCTTGACCTTGATTTTTGTATTTTATCCACCCTTTTAACGGATAATTTTACAGTTTGAGTATAAAAATATGAAGTATATAAAAACCTCAAGTGGACCACACCACAGGAAACAGTGAGAATTAAACATCTACCTTTGAAAATTTTTTGGGGGCCACAGAAGTATTAGATCAAGTTTATATTTATTTTTTTTCCCTTCATCTATGTCCGTGTGATCATATTAACAGGTTTGATGAGAAATAAACATCACTGTGGGCCCTAAAAAGGTTTCAACGGTGGAAATCATTATTCCAACTGTTTCCTATGGTATGGTCCACTTGATCTATGGGTATGATTAACTTCTGACCTCAACCGCTAAAATAAGATGGAAAAACGGATGGACGGCATGGATAGACCACATACATTCACGATGGCCCAACAGAGTTTACTTAGTACGATAAGAGGGTACTGAGTAACTCAGTACGCAATCCGATTTCGCTTGGTGGTTCGAGGCAGCTTGCATGAAACACCGGATGGAGTTCTTGTACAACCCCCACCAATTCTCGCGTGTGTATTCTCTACACGCTTCCCAAAAAAAAAAAAAAAAAAAAACTGCCACATGTAAGTAATCTGAGCTGCGGATCTGGTGGGCTACAACGTTTTAACCTTGTACAAAAAAATTCTAGCCAAGACAGTCATCAGGTACGCCAGCGTGCATGACGTTTCATTGTTATCTTTTCCTGGGTGACACACCAGATGAGTTGTGAACTCTGATTTTTCATCCAGCCCATACATGCAGCGGGTCCCACTATTGTACGGTTCCGATTTTCGGGACACGCGTGCATACTGTTTAAGACATCTTGCGACCCTACCATACATGTTTATCATTTTATTCAGAATATTCGCAGGGATATGATGAGCGGAAAAACCGGAATATGGTGGAGCCATCCCTCCGTGGACACGTGGCAAGGTAGTGAACCAATAGATCCATCCAGATACAAGCGCCAAGATAGATAGCTTGGATTTTAATAATAATAATAATAATCTATGACTAATCTATTAAAAACATTATCTTTTTATACAGTTTATCCTATTACTCATTTGACTCTGCATTATCTGTCGATAAATAAAAATAATAATAAAATACAATTAAGGTATGCACGATATACACAAGAAAATCCTCGTGGTGGGACCCACCTATTAAACGAGTTAGGTGCTGCACAGACAGGATATGTTTTAAACGGAAGCGATTGCGTACTGAGTTAACTCATTATCCTTTAGCAAACTGAGTAAACTCTGTGGGGCCCACCACGGATGTATGTGTCTTATCCATGCCGTCCATCTATTTTTTCAGATTATTTTATTACATGAGACAAAAAATAAACCATATCCGGATCTCAATTGGACCACACCAAAGGAAATAGTAGGGATAAGCTCTACGTTGTTTTAACCTTCCTATAGTCCACAGTGATGTTTATTTGTTATCCAACCTGTTCATAAGTTCATACAGACATGGATAGAAGGAAAACACAAATATCAGTTTGATTTAAATTTCTGTGGCCCTCAAGAAGTCTTCAACGGTGAGGATTCAATTCACACTATTTACTATGATGTGATCTACTTGAACTTACTTCAATTTTGGGATCATGCCCAAAAATGATCTAATAAAATGGATGGATAACATGGATAAGATACCTACATCACGGTGGGCCCCACAAGGTTTTCTCAGTACGCAATCTGCTTCCATTGAAAACTATCCAGAGAGTGGACCGTAACTCATCGTCCAACTAGTTTGATCCAAGTACAGAAGTGCCTGTAACGAGAATGATGAGTGGTTCAGGCACGTCCGAGTCGGTGGTGAGTCCTAGATGTCGAACTGGATCTCTGGTCTGACCTGGTCCGAGTCAACTCAGTAGTGTCGCATCAGACACGTCCGAGTCTTAAACCCTTGAGAAGAAGGTGAGCCATTTGCCCTCAAGCAACCGTGTATGTACTGATGCGCGTGCATGCCTACACGTAGGGAGCGGATTAGGTGTGGGTGTGGCCCTTACTGTGGGGCCCACCGCAATGTTTATTTGCCATCCAACGTCACACAAACATGAATGAAGGGAAAAAACAAATATCAGCTTGATCCATAACTATTGTGGCTCATTAATTGTCAATCAGCACCGTTTCCAACGGTATGGTCCACCTGATAATTGGATCTACTTCATTTTTAAGCTCATGACCTGAAATGATCCCCAAAAACGGATAGATGGTGTGGATATAGTATATATAAATCAAGGTAGCCCCACGGTAAGGGCTGCACCCTAATGGGCTCTTGCACACGCATAGCAAACGTGGAAGAGGCAGGTGGATGGAAAGATGTATGGTTATATTAGAATAAGAGGGATGTGTGGTGGAGGATGAAGATAGAAGGTTCTCTGAATTGGGACAGTGAGATGAGGGGGCATGTTCCTACATAGGGATGCCATGCTCATCTAGGTTGGAATTCTAGTATATTTGGTTGGTGCCCCCCACACGCAACAGCCACAATAATTGCATGAGTTGTTAGGCGTGACTTTGGTTGAATTGGTGGTGCAGGTTTTCAAATCTACAAGTGGGGCCCATTGTTTGATGATCCACACCACTTGTTTGTTGTGTCCCATCATGAAATGGACTATACCCGAAAAGTCTCACCGATGGGACAGAGAGAGACATCTAAGGAAGGGAATATAAGAGTGGTCCACGTACGTTTAACTGAAAAAGTCATGAGATTCGTTACTAAGATCTCGCTGAGAAAGTGTATGGATCAATTGTTAGGGATTATGTGGGGTCCACTTGTCAGAATTGTACACTTTTGGCATGCAATGCAAATGGATGGGAATTTCCTGCCACTGGAAGCCTTTGCAAAAACCTGACTGTTAGCACACCGACACTCACGAATCTGACATCATTCAAGTGGGCCATATGACTGAGAAGAGTCTAGATATAAGGATGCAGATCATGAATGGGGGAGCGGATTAGTGGGTGTTACCCTTACCGTGTGGGGCCCACCTTGATGAATTTGTTTCATCTCTACTCCGGCTATCTATTTTTTCGGCTCCTTTAAAGACGTTATATCAGAACTTAAGCAGATACAAATATCTGTGGACCATACCACTAGAAAAAGTGATGAATAACCATTAGAAGCTAATATATGTAGTTTCCCTTCATCCAGTAGTGGTTGACCTTATCAACGGGTTGGATGGTAAATAAAAATTACATATCTACTTAAAGTGGGCCTTGGAAATTTTTAACGGTGAGGGGTGAATCATCATTGTTTTTTGTGGTGGGGTCCACCTGATATTTGGATACCGTGTCCTAGAATGGGATGTAAAAACGGATGGATGGAGTAAATATACAGCATATGATCAAGGCGGCACCTAATAAATTTTAAAAATAAAAAAATAAAAATTTTTACCAACATCATTCATAGGATGATTTTGACCGGTTGAATGAAAAAACCCAAACAATAGCTATGTTTGTGTCTTATTCAGGCCGTTCATCCATTTTGCAAAAAAAAGGTATATCCAAATCTGCGCCCACGTTAACTACTTATTTCTAGGTCCTATATTGTATATGCCATCCGATTTATTGATTAGGTCACACAAGGCAAAACATAAATAACAGCTTGATCCAAACCTTGTGTTGCCCTAATAAATTTTTAATGGTGGGTGTTCAATCACCGCCATTTCCTATGGTGTGGTCCACTTGAGATTTAGATCTGGCTTAATTTTGAGCTCATGACCTAAAATGACTTGAAAAAAATGGATGCACAGTATGAATAAAACATATATATTATGGTGAGGCCCATGGAGCATTTTCCAGTACCGAGCTAGGTAATGGAGGGACCACTACCGAATCCGAGTCAATTTTACACACATTAAAGTGGGCATAGAACTTATAAACAGCTGTTGTACGAAGCCGCGTCCATGGATAAAGGTAATATAAGATAATTATAGAACATGGGTTAAGGGAAAGGACATGTTGGTGTTGTACCATATAAGATAATTACAGCCATGTATTAGGTGAGATCACCTGGCGACCTTTGATTGTAGGCCAAATGAGAAAATTGCCAATCCAATGGTTATGAAACCCATGTACGTGTCCATATGTGGTTTACATAATTGTTGGTGTTGTACCATATTCCTGGTCGTTGCTTAAAGAGTCAATGAGTAAATGACATGTGTCATTATAAGAATGTATAGCACGCAAACAATCTTTAGAAATATTTAAAGTACTTTTTACACAAATATAAGGTGTATTGAGCTTAATGATACACATTATTTAATGATGAGCATGTGTCATTATGGGAAAGAAATAGCATGCAAAAGATCCTTAGAAATATATAGCAGACATTGAGCTAATGATACACATCATTTGATGATGAGGTGTGGCCGAAAATTTCAATGGTAAGAAATGGTCGAGTGAAAAAAATCTAGACATGAAAAGACAAAAGAATTTAGAGTTTAGAAGGACGGCAAGGATTCATCTAACCATAAATATTGAAATAAAAAAAGAGAAACACCTAAAAAGTTGTAATAAAAATTGATAAATAGTAAGAAGTTAACCAAAATAAATTATCTCACACCAATTAAACAAGCAAATTAATTTATCTTTCTTTATTATAACTTTAACTCTTAGGAGTAGTGATAATATGTAGTTGTAATACAAGTTTATACTCTTGCATTGGACTAGTTTTATTTTAACACAAGCAATTCTTCATTCAGAAAGTATCCTTACAGTCCTGTCCTATGATCAATTGTGAGTATTTTTTTTCCCATGTGATTGTTTCTAATTGTCCAGTATACTAAAAGTCATTTTGTATGAAAGGCAAAGTATAACCCATCTTCGGAGGAAAAACACACCCTCCAACAAGTTGCCTAATCATTTTAAAATATATTTGTGTGATTAGCTGAATATGCGATTGATCTTCTCA
>JAJHSJ010000002.1:4038608-4086039 GCA_021015155.1 Magnolia officinalis
TTTAATCTCTTCTACTTTCGTTTTCATAGTAGATTGCTCGCCGCTTTATGATATGATTTTTTTCCCACAAGAGTTTTACACGTAAAATCATGTTTCTCTATTTTGTTTTGTTTGCATGTATGTTTTGCTTGTGTGATTCTACTTGGAATCTACTTTTGTGGCTCCCAACAATACAAACATGATGAAGGGAAAACACAATTATCAACTTGATCCAAAACTTCAACTTCTATCCTTAAAGAAGTTTCGACAATAGGCATTCAATTCACACAATTTTCCTATATAGCAGTCCACTTGACCTTACTTTAATTTTGGGCTCATTTGTTAAAATGTGTTGGTAAATGGATATATGGCATGGATAAGGCGTGTGCGTCATAATCAGCCCCAATGAGTTACTTAGCGCCTTATAGTTGTCCACGATCTCTAAGTGCAAAGCTGATGTAATAATAACTGGGTGAAACGGATGTCATACCCACGTGAACTTACAATTGTACAATTTCTTAAATATCTTAAAATTAGAAGTAGAAATAAACTAATTAATAAAATTTATTTTAAAGAGTAATTATCAAGAAAATCATTGGAAAGCTTCAAAAATCCACTTATATCTTATAGCATGCTGAATTAGTCAGTGTCTAGTACGCTTACGAGTTTTATAACGATCCTCGGCTGAGTGTCAGTTGCTAATTACTAAAGACCGGTCGCTGTTATTTTATTTGTCTTTTTTGCTGGTTTGTTTGGAAGGGCAGACAAAGGAGGGAGTGGGTTATCTGGTAACGAAATCACGGGGACTATCTTGGTGACCCGACGGTGGCAGGATTTCATTGGCCACCAAGTCGCCGTCGAAAGTCAAGCCAGACAATGCAAATGCTTTTCTTCTAAGTCATTATTCTTGTATTCATGGACAGCTATTAAGGCTTTTCTTTCTCGACACGCAACTAAAGTTATAATCCTACCGGGGACGCGGATTGCGTCCTACGCCCGCCATCTCTAGCCCCGAACGGGCAGTTCTTTAGCCGAGCCCACCGTGATGTATCTGTTTATCCAAGCCGTCCATCTTTTTTATATCATTCCAAGGCATGAATGAATAAGAATTAAGAAAGATCCGATGCTCAAATGAACCACACCAGGGATGACTCTTGTATTTAATGCAGCTGGCATTTCAATCTCTATGCATTTAATGCAACCAAGCTTATTATTTCGTGTAGTCCACTTGATTGTTAGATGTGCCTCAATTTTTTGTACTTATTTATCATGATCTAAGAAAAGCGACGAACGGATTGGATAAACAGATACATAACGGGCAGGGGTAGGACGCAATTCGCGTCCACTGCGTGGTGTGCCACGTACCACCGACCTTGGCCATTACCTCGGGGCACACCTCGGCGTATATATTCTATATTCACTCTGTAAATTCGTTATTTCAAATCAATTTAAGGACATTATACAAAATTAAGCAAATTCAATTATCAAGTGGGCCATGCCATAGGAATAGGTGGTGAGTGGCGATTAATTAGCCACAAAAGTTTTACGCCACATGAAATTTGGATATTTTCATTTTTGGGATCATTACCTCAAATGATTTGAAAAATGGATGGATGACATGGATAAAACACACATTATGATGGGGAAGCGGATTGCGTGACCTTGGCCCTAACCACTGGCCACCTTCCGAGGGCAGACTAATGTTTCCGTAATTTTTATTTGACATCCAACCTGTTGATAAGGTCACGTTATCTTGGATGAAGGATAAAGCAAATATCAGCTTCATCCAAAACTTTTATGGCTCGTTAATGGTCATTGCCGCTGCTTCCTATGGTATAGTCCACCTGAGAATTGGATCCGCTTCATTTATAGGCTTGTGCTATAAAATTATCGGTCAAAACGCATGGATGGCTTGGATACGGTATATATTCATCAAGGTGGGCCTGCACCGTCTTCGGTGAGGTCGGGGAGCATCTAATTCTTGTAGAGGACTGGGCCTCAAAGTCAAATCCTAAGTCATGCGGAATAGGTAATGCCTAGGTCGCGTAGAAGACAAGGTTGGCACCGTGTATACGTGGAAGAGCTCGGTGGGCCCTTACGATGATGTATATGTTTTATCCATGCCGTTCATTCATTTTTCCAGATCATTTGAGTGAATGATAAAAAAATGAGGCAAATTCAAAGCTCAAATGGACTACACGACAGGAAGCAGTGGGGATTTAAAGCGAGGCTGCAAAAGTTTCGGAACAAGATGATATTCGTATTTTCCCTGCATCTATGTGGTCTTATGAACAGGTTGTATGGCAAAGAAACATCATGGTGGGACCTAAGAAGGTTTCAATGGTGGGCGTCACTATCCCTACTGCTTCGTGTGGTGTGGTCCACCTGAGCTTTGGATCTGCTTCATTCATGGGTTCATGAGCTAAAATGGCCCCAAAAAAATGAACGGACGACATGGATAAAACGCATTCATCATGGTGGGGCCCACCGAGCTTTCCCACTTATGGACAGTGCTGACATCGGTGCTTGTTGTACACTGCATTCGCAGTCCCCGTGAAAGGGACTTTTCATCCAATCTCCACCATTATTTTTTTCTGTGATGGTAGTCGGTCCCACACTGACTACTGCCCATTTTCTTTTACAGCCGCCACAGGGACCCACCAATTTGATTTAGAGGATTCGAAGATTGATGCGATCTCTGTCTATTGAATCATTCATGGTTGTGGATAGCTTAGTTGGAGTTTGTGGATACAATGTTTCCACGGGAGGGGTCCTTCGGAAAAACTCCTCTCAATTTGGTATAACATCATAAATGAAGGAGAGGATGGATAACAGATACAACCCCATCAGCGTACCCTTCAAACACCAATCTGTGTTAGAATTGCAGTATGAGGATTAAAACAGGAAAACTGAGATTTCTTCTTTTTTCTCTCTTAATTTTTCTGTCCTCCTTATCTCTCTCTCCATCTTGCACTTCACTTGACTTCCTAACCCTAAACCAATCTCTCAAAGACGGCCAAACGCTAGTTTCGCAAGGCGGAAACTTTGAATTAGGATTCTTCAGCCCCGTCACCTCGAAAAGCCGCTATGTTGGGATATGGTATGCGAATGTTCATGTCCAGACGGTCGTATGGGTGGCTAACAGAGAAAACCCACTTATAGATTCTTCTGGCGTCCTATCGATTGGCGATGATGGAAACCTTGTGGTTATTGATGGAAGTAGAAACACCCTATGGTCATCAAGTATTTCCACCACCTCGAAGAATTCCACTGCTATGCTCTTAGATTCAAGTAACTTCATTTTGACCGAAGGAGTTTCAGCTAACAGTCAAGTAAGAACCTTATGGCAAAGCTTTGATCATCCTACAGACACACTCATGCCGAAGATGAAGATTGGTGTTTATCTAGAGACAGGCAAGAAAAAGTTCTTAACATCATGGAAGAACGCAGATGATCCGGCACCAGGGAAGTTCTCTGCAGGCCTCGACCATCAGAAAATACCGCAAGCTTTTCTCTACAATGGGTCTCGTCCAATTTGGAGAAGTGGGCAATGGAATGGGCAGATGTTCGTGGGGATACCCAACATGAATTCTGTATACCTTAATGGATTTTCCCTTGAACCCGATAGGGATATTGAAGGAATAATGTACTTCAGTTTTGATTCCCCGTCTACTATTCTAAGGTATGTGGTAGATTGGTCAGGAATGTTCAAGGAAGTGGTGTTAAGAGAAGATAGGAAGGACTGGTTAGTTGGTTGGTCGGAATCCGTTAGTCAGTGTGATGTTTATGGAATGTGTGGGTCTTTCGGAAGCTGCAATCCCTCAAATTCGCCGATTTGTGAATGTTTGAGAGGGTTCCAACCCAAGTCGGCAGAAGAATGGGGGAAGGGGAACTGGTCAGGTGGGTGCGTAAGGAACACTCAATTACAATGTGAGAGAGATGGAATATTAGTATGATGGATGGGGAAGGAGATGGGTTTCTAAAGATGGAAATGGTGAAATTACCAGATTTTGCCGATTGGTTGGACGTTCGTGATGGCAAAGGATGCGAAGCTATGTGTTTGAAGAACTGCACCTGTGTTGCCTATGCACATGTTAGCGGGATTGGATGCATGATATGGGCCAATGATATGATTGATATACAGGAATTTTCTTCGGGAGGGGAGGAGCTTTACATTCGTCTTGACAACTCTGAACTTGGTGAGTCTGTTTTCCTACTTTTTTGAATTTTCACAAGTAAAATCGATTTTTTTTTAAAAAAAACAAAATTATTTAATTTTAATTTAATTTAATTAATTTATTATTATTATTATTATTATATTTAAACTCATCTGCAGAATAACAACTGAAGTCTATCATGATTGTTTAAGTTATATTTGATAGATAATAATCCATGTTTTACAAAGATTTCCTGCAATTTTCTAGAATTGAACAAGTTGATCATGCTTCTGGTATTTTATTGAACAAAAATGGTAGGAAGAAAAGACATGGACTAACTAAAGTCATGGACCTTATAGAGTGAAATCACAGGAACAGGATTCATGGATTCATGGATTCATGTAATTGACCCCAATTAGATGCAATCATGCTTTGATGATTGAATAAAAATGGTGATTCATGTAATTGCCCCAATTAGTTGCAATCATGCTTTGATGATTGAATAAAAATGGTGATATGATTCCTTCAATTCACCAATTATTCAAATGGTTGGGAAGTATCATTTGGACATAAGCTAGTGGGCCCATTGGTTGGCCATCATTAGTGGGTGAGTCCCATGTATTTAGGCCTCTTTCGACCTTTTCTTTTCGGTTGGTTTTCAAATGCAAAATTGAATTCGATTTTAGATGGAGAGATAGGGATAACACCAAATAACTTCTGGTCCCATCCGTAATTCTATCCTTTATATGGTTTTCTTGTTTAAATAATGAAAAATAACAAGAATAAAAAAGGAATACTGGTACACGGTAATTTGTCCATTTAGCTTGTCGTGGGATTATCTAAATCATAGAATGGGCCATCTATACAGTTGAGTCAAAGGGGTGAATAGACCCATCTGCTCCAGTAGTAAATAGGTGGGCCACTGGATCTAGAGTGTTAATCTTCAACTTCGTGAAAGTTCCATATCGTGTAGACTGTCAGATCTTGAGAGCTCACACTTCCGCACAAACTTTCAGTGGTATCAGAGCTACTCCACGGCATATCTCTGATTTATTATTTTCATGAAAGGTAAGTGGCCCTCCTTTTTTTAAGGGTGAAAATTCCTTTTAGATAATTTGCTTTGGATAAGATTCTTGTCTATATGGCTTTTGAATGGTATCGGTTCACTCACTGTGTGCACCATGACGCTTGATGTGCACATATGCACTGATTTTGGGCCCACACGGATGTATATGCATATGTAAAATATGGACTCATGGATGTGAATACTGTGGACAGTGCCCACAATCATCGCCTGACAATTTGGATGATCTGGATTTCAATTTCTATTTTTTATGCATCAAGTAGACGTGGCATGCATGTTTGGTGACCATGACCGTCGGTTTGTAGCCCATCACGTGGATAGGCCATGTACAAAATTGAACTTGATTTGTGGATGACACCCATTTTATACACTAGATGGTCCGAATGTTTTCCTCAGCTGAAATGGAGAATAACTTCTAACCGTTCATCATTTGGCTTACATTGAGACTGTTGGCTATTTTATTCTTAGCCATTCATCAGATGGTCCCCTGTATGGGGATGACATACCTCATAAATCCAAAAGGACCCACTGCCATCAATAGCCTGCAAATGTTCTGTGCAGTGCTATATGTTTACATCACAGAGGGAAGAGTACTCCATATAAGGATGGTTAAGATCATTCCAATCAATGGAAGTTTTGAGTTTTGGTACACACGCTTTGGGGGCCACGGTCACGATCCAACATCATGGATGGAACCCTTCCATCATGGCCAAAAAGAAAATCCATCATAGATCCACGTTCAATAAAGAAAAGGCCAAAGATTGGATGGTTGGGAGTAATCTGGGAGATTTTGGGGACATAAGTTGTTCATCCACTATGGCCTCTACCTGTGAACGGCTTGGATCATCATAGAATACCTATTCAAAGGGTATCGGTATGGACAGATACTTAATGACATTATGGGCCCCACTAAGCTTGCGCTGGCTGGCAATTTGCGTACGGACCATCCAAATCATGGGCTTCATTTGCACCGTCAATAGATTTTTATAATCTCACTTCACCAATTGCATTTGGATTGCGGACCCTTCTAAAATTTTCGGAAGCGGATTGCGTACTGAGTAACTCAGGACGGTAAGCGTACTGAGTAAACTCCGTGGGCCCCTGTGTCATTCATGCATTGTATCCACTCGGTCCATCTCTTTTAACACATAATTTTAGAGCTCTATTCTAAAAATGGAGTACAAACAAACCTCAAATGGACCACACCACCAGAAACTGTGTGAATTGAACATCTACCGTTGAAAAATTCTTGGGGACAACAGAGGTTTTAGATCAAGCTGATATTTGTCGTTTCCCTTCATCCATGTCCTTCTGATCTTATGAACAGGTTGGATGACAAATAAACATCACTGGAGGTTTTAGATCAAGCTGATATTTGTCGTTTCCCTTCATCCATGTCCTTCTGATCTTATGAACAGGTTGGATGATAAATAAACATCACTGGAGGCCTTAGAAAATTTTCAACGGATGAAATCAATAGTTTCACTTTTTTCAGTGGTATGGCCCACT
This sequence comes from Magnolia officinalis, assembly GCA_021015155.1. Classification (NCBI taxonomy): domain Eukaryota; kingdom Viridiplantae; phylum Streptophyta; class Magnoliopsida; order Magnoliales; family Magnoliaceae; genus Magnolia; species Magnolia officinalis. The sequence continues at coordinate 4,045,338 of JAJHSJ010000002.1, forward strand.
TTAGCTTTGTATATGCATCAAAAAAATTTCGAACCCATAAAATGATCTGAAAAAACGAATGGACGGCGTGGATAAACCAAATGCATTCACAGTGGGCCCAACTGAGTGACGCAGGGGAGGACGCGAGGTCGAGCACCGTCTTCCTCAAGAGGATAACTATTCCAAATCCACGGAACTTCTCTGAACTCCTCGCAGAGACTTTCTTGAATCCACGAGAAAAGAGAGTAGAAAATAGAAATAAATTCTAATAAATTCGAAATAGATTAATGAATGCATAAAAACAAGTTCACAACCTTTTAAATAAGGGTACTAAGAAATGGGAAAGAAATCATAATCAAACTACAACTAAAACTCCTAGAATTCGCGACTTACTATAAATAGTGAACTTACTATTTATAGACGGTCGTGATGTCTACTAGTGCGCAAGGTTTTCGGCCAAAAATAGTAAGTGTCCTATTTGGCTTCACCAAACCGTTCCCCTAATTATTCTAAGCTCTTTTCACGTTGGGCGCAACTCCTAAAGCCCGACGGATTAAGAGTTATAGTTAAACTAAAACTTACTATTTATAGTAAAAACGAAATTGAAACGGGGAAACGACCATCGAATCAGGGGTTTCTCGCAATTTCGAGCGTCGCAACCCGGCATAGCCGGGTTGGTTGGCTAAAGTAGCTCGTTCTACCCTAAAATCATATAGTTTACATCGGCTAACTCATCCCGGATTGTGAGATATGCCTGATTGAAGGTCTGATGGTCCAGATCACTTCTGTCGCCGACCGGGCCTTTTCTGATCCATCTTTGCCATGTAATTGTCCGCGACCCGCTCTACATCACTGAGTTTACTCATTTTACTCAGTATGATAAGAGCATACTGAGTAACTCAGTACACAATCCGATTTCAAAATTTTCAATCATCCATTTGAATGCCATCAGTTGGATGGTTCGGATTATATAATCGGTAAGAATTTTGGGCTTTACGCCATCCAAGGTAGGCCGTAAAATTTTAGATGGCCTGATCTATGAACATTTTCTCCACCTGTTTGGTGGATGGATCACTGCCATTAAAAATGGAGGTAAGCATCACTGTAATCTGGTCCTATTTTGGGCCAGCCCTACATGCACACCCATCCACAAGCAACTTTACATGTAGCACACGTGCGAACTTGCCATATTTGTCGAAAAATCTTACCTATGAATGAGGTGGCCATCATTAAAAGTTTTTTTTTTTTTTTTAATGAAAAGAAAATCGGGCTGATCCGCTAATCAGGCAGGCCACGTGTGTACGTTTGAACTGGACCATTAGCAGTTTTATCTGAACCGTCCATACCTTTGGTATAAGTGTGGTCCACCTGGCTGATCAACTGGCTTGATTTTTACGGATGTCTTTTTCTCGATGGGAGCCACCTTAAGATTCGTACAGACTCTCGGACGCTTACAAGGTTGGGATGTCTGCTGCATATAAAGATGTGTGCGGAGGGGTGCGTGTGAGACTGGAATGGCCTACAACACCTGTTTCAGGCAAAAGCTAGGTGGGGCCACTAAGATGTTTGCGTGACACCTGTGCATCTGTTTTGCCAGCTCATATGACGACATCATAGCTCTTGCCAACTCATAGAATGCTTAATATAATTCTATTCACTATTGATCAAGAGATCATTAGCGATCGAAATGATCATTAATCATGATGATCAATGTTGATAAAAGGATCCATCATCAATAATAATCATTAATGAAAATGATCGAAGTCATCGCTAATCGACATGATTACTGGAGATGATAAAACTCTCTTTATATCTAACCATTTCATTTTTTAAAATCTGATGATAATGTTTATATGTGTGATATAATTAGGCTTAATGTGACTAGATCTAAGTCCATTTTTCATTGGAAAATATAAAACTTAGTGTTAGAATCCTCTCTAAATATAAAAGTTGTGCATAACCCGAGTGAGAGTTTATTCTCCTTCACTAAATGATGCATGCAACTTTAATGGAAGGTTGCATGTTATACAAATATATTCTTATAAAAGCATCAATTTTATCTTAAAAAGAGAACTTGATTGATCTACACCGCCCATTCGGGTATGCGGCTTTTCAGATTTCGTTAAGATGTGTTGATTACTTTTATACTTTGAAAATTTAAATAACACGTAGAAATGTTGATGGTTAGTATCAATACCTTAGATAATAGTTAAGCGTTGATTACTTAATGTGATGTAGAGATGACCACCAAAACATTAATCGCTGAACAACTCAAAGGACAACAATTTGACAATAACAGCTACGAAGACTGGTCCCGCGCAGTGCGAAGCCTTCTGGATGAGGACGACATATCGCACACACTCAATGAGGCTCAAGAGGAACTAATATTAGCTGAAAACAGAAATTTAGGAGAATATAGGGCTGCAATGACCCGCTACAATAAGTGGCGTAAACGGAATGGTTCAGCCCGTAATGTCCTTATTAGCACTATGCACAAAGAACTCATATTAACGTATGAAGTGCATAACACCGCTAAAGGTATCTGGGAAGTACTGACAAATGCCTATATGCAGAAGTCAAATACAAAAGTTCGAGTAGTAGAATTAGAATTCAAGGAGTATAGAATACTAATCGGCTGCCCCATCAAAGATCATATCTATAAGATGAAGCAGATAATAGGTGCCCTTAGGAATGTTGGGTGCAAATTGACTGAAAATAAAAAGATAATAGTAATGCATCATTCCTTTCCTGAATCTCGGACCCCAATCAAAAGAATTCTGAACCATACTGATTCTATCACTACGTTCAGAGACTTTTATAGTCATTTGGTACGAGATGTTGAAATGAATGCAATTCAGCCAGGTTCGGCCAAGGCCTTTGCAGCAAAGACCATAAGCGGAAGGCTAAAAAGAAACGGTTTAAAGCTCGCAAGAAGACGAAAAAGAATAATTAAGAACAAAAGTCCGTAACACCTCCAAATCTCAAGAAGGGGAATGAAAAAGAAGAAGCAGAAAAAGACTAACATAAACTGCTTTGTCTGTGAAAATTCCGGCCATTATGCCCTGCAGTGTGCCCATGAAAAGACAGTAATTCCTAAGTCACTTGATACTTTGCATGTAGGCGTTTGTTCTGAAATCCTTTCCGTTGATACTATATCTAACAAGTGGATTTTGGATTCAAGCGCAATAAAGCACGTGACATGAAGTCATCGAGGACTCGAGGAATTCTGACTTGTACTTGAGGGAAGTTACAAGGTGTATATGAGAAATAATGTTGTTGAAGACGTACTCGATATTGGCGTTTCCCAACTCCGTACGCGCATATGGCGAACAATAATCCTTCAAGATATTCTTTATGCACTGGGCATGTGTCGAAATTTGATTTCTGTTTCTAGGTTATTATTTGATGGTTTTGATATTCGTTTTTCCAGGACACGAGTTTCTTTAAGACTAAATAACCTCATCTTTGCATGAAAAAATTTATTTTTAAATTTATCTATTCTGGACATAGATAGTGATAATACTCCTCTTACTTTATCTCCTATGTCGAATGAAACTGTAGTATCTGAATCTCAAAAATGACACGCGAGGTTAGGTCACATCAGAAAGGATCGTATGACAAGACTAATACGTTCTGATCTGTTAGACTCCTTACCCAAAGTTGTGAACATTGTGTGTTCGAGAAGACTTTGAAGAAACCATATCCTAAAGCGGCTAGGTCCAATGGCCCACTAGAGATAATTCATTCAGATATCTGTGAACCCTTCAATGTACATGCTAGAAATGGATGTCAATATTTTGTCACTTTTATTGATGATTACTAGCACTACGGATATGTATATCTCATCTCACACAAATCTGAAGCTTTTCATTGTTCTCTTAAATATAAAGCTAAGGTAGAAAATCAACTTGAGAAAAAGATTAAAATCCTTCAATCTAATAGAGGTGGCGAGTATACATCTGAAACGTTTAAATCATATTGTGAAAACGTTGGTATTATTCGGCAGTACACAATGACTTACACTCTGCAACAAAATGGTGTTGCAGAGAGAAAGAATATGATACTATTGGACATGGTTAGATCGATGATGATACAAGTCAATCTCTCTATGATATTCTGGGGATACAAACTATTAATAGCCGTCTACGTCCTTAATAGAGTCTCATCCAAATCCATTCCTAAAATCCCATATGAGATATGGTTTGGGAGGATTCCTTCTCTAGTTAACCTATGCCCTTGGGAATCTTTGGGATATGTTTTACTACCCACTCCGCATAAAGGGAAACTTGATAGTAAAATCATTGAACACATATTCATAAGGTACCTCATGCATTCAAAGGGATGCGTTCTAATTTATGAAGATTATGTACGATGGATTGAGATAGAATCTCGGGACGTGACCTTTGTTGAAGATAGATATCCCAGCCGAATGAAGTAAAAGATTCCAATAGAACTCTTTGAAATACCTAATGTATCTCAGGAGAGTGGGACTTCTGCTTTTCAAAATGATAACGCTCCTATAGTCCGTCAGGATAGTGGGAGAACATCTCAATAGACTCCTGAGTAACGTCGAAGCGAAAGAAGATTGATTTCTCGAAGATACTTCGATATTGAGGGGCAGACATCTCTTGTGTTGCGGTTGATGATGATGGACCTGATTCGTATCAGGATGTATTATTATTTTCTAACTCGGCCGATTGGGTAACTGTTATGGACGAAGAGATCGCTTCCATGGAAAAGAATAAAGTCTGAGACCTTGTTGATCTGTCTTCCAATCACAAAACAATAGGTAATAAGTGGGTACTAAATATCAAAAGAAAAACAGATGGTACAGTGGATAAGTACAAATCACAATTAGTTGCTAAATATTTCACACAGAAAGAAGGCATTGATTATGAGGAGACTTTTTCACCTGTTGCAAAGTTCTCCTCAATCCACATGATCTTATCTATTGTCGCAAGTTTAAACTTAAGAGTTATATCAGATGGATGTAAAAACCACATTCTTAAATGATGACTTGGATGAAGAGATATACATGCAATAACATATGAGTTATGTGGACAAAAAACATCCAAAGAAAGCCTGCAAGTTGTTAAAATCTATCTATGGGCTGAAGCAATCTTCATTACAGGGGTACATGAGGTTCCACTTAGTTATCACTACTTTTGGATTCACAATGAGTGAAGAAGATCATTGTGTGTACATGAAACGGTCTGGAATATCTTTTATGATACTATTTTTATATGTAGATAATATCCTGTTAGCTGATAATGACATGCAATTGTTGATATTCATTAAAGATCTTTAAGATGAAAGACTTCGGTGAAGCCAACTTTATTTTTGGGTAAAAATCATCATGGATCACCCTAAGAAATTTTTAGGCTTATCTCAAGCCACCTATATACAAAAGATTTTAGAGTTGTTCAGGATGGAAAATTCAAAGGCTGTTGAAACCCATATGGATAAAGCTACCAAGTTAGACAGAAAATCGTGTTCCCAGATTGAAGCCAAGAAATTGGCTATGTCCTCAGTACCTTATGCAAGCACGGTTGAGAGCTTAATATATGGTATGCTTTACACTAGACAAGATATTAGCTATGTAGTTGACATAGTTAGCCGTTACCAGAGTAACCCGGGACAGTCTTATTGTTAAGTCGTCAAACGTATATTCTGATGTCTCAGAAGAATAAAAAAAAAATCTAATGTTGTGTTATGAAGGCACAAGCCTTGAGCTCAAAGGATATTCTGATGATGCTTAGGGTAATATTGCGGACGAGGGAAATGTACTTCAGGATATGTATTCTTACTCGCAGGAGGAGCTATCTCATGATCGAGTAAGAAACAGACATCCACAGCTCTTTCATCTATAGAGGCTGAGTATATTGCGTGTTGTGCTACAGTTCAGGAGTGTGTATGGGTTCGCAAATTTTTACTAGGTTTGGGTGTTGTATCGAGCGTTCGTCAGCCTATATTGTTGAAGATAGACAATACTTCTGCCATTGACTTAGCGAAGGACCCTAAACACCGCTAAAAGTCCAAGCACATTAAGATCAAGTATCATTACGTCTGAGATCAAGTGAGAGATAAGGTCACCCTTAGATACATTCCTACTAAGGAGATGATGGTTGATCTCATGACGAAACCTGTAACCAGAGATCTATTTCATGTTCACGTCAGGCAGATGCGATTGAGGAAAACTTGAGCGATATACTTATTTTTAATACCTTTGATCTTTCATTAATGAATAACACATTCCATTTATTCAGTATTAAACACTAATATAAACTAGGTAAGTAGATCATCAACATTTACCTTGAGATCACCTAGGATTTCTATTTTTTGTCTGTGGGCCGGTCACTCACTCGCATAGGTTGACCAACCTTGAATGTACAAGAGAGGCACATTTGGAACCATATTCATACACTGAGGTATGGACTTCTCTTTATTGTGAATAATAAATGATAAGGATATTAATGAATTGTATTCGCGTACAATCTTTTAAGATTGAAGATGAGACTAATCAAGTCGAATAACATAATCGCATCATTCCTTTTTCATGCGATCAATGTTATAGCCTGAATTTATAGCCAGGTTATGAGGTTATGAGATGAGTCATACCTCACGTAGAATGACCTGCATATTGTAGACCCAACATACACCTAGTATTGTCTACTTTACGACGTGGATTTAGTGTACTATGACGTAAGGTCCTTGATTGGTCAGACTCAGTTACGCTAAGAAAGCGGCTTGATTGATTCCAAATTACACATCTGCGTGGGGAAGATCCCGTGACAGCTACACCAAGTTTCTAGAAATATAAAATACGCACTTGAAGACTTATCCGCCTACAGTATCGAGTTATTTTTATTAGACTTTTGCAAATAATATTTTTTTTTCTTAAAAGCATATATATATATATATATATATATATATATATATATATATATATATATATATATATATATATATATAAGTATTGCTTTAAATTGGTTTTAGTCGAAGTTTGTGAAAAATCAAGTTTTCAGAATAACTCGATAAATTAGATAAGTGCGTATGTTGGTCGAGTACTCCAGATCGGGAGTTAACTTCATCTAGTGTAGTCATGCGGACTAGGATAGACATTGCAAAGCTTGTGTTATTGAGTACTAGTTAGGTAGTCACTTAGTACTTTAATACCTATGAGAAGATTACGGTGATCCAGCTGATCTCACGTCTCTGATTCTTTTAATCACGATGTTTGGTTTTGATTGTTATTAGGCGAGTTAGATGGTCAAATTTTTGTGCCTATCCCACAATATAATTGAGTGGGAGATGTTGGACATAAGCTAGTGGGCCCAGTGGTGGGCAATCACTAGTGGGTGGATCTTATGTATTTAGGCCTCTTCCGGCCTCTTCTTTTTAGTTGGTTTTCAAATTCAAAATTGAATTTGATTTTAGATGGGGAGATAGGGATAAGACCAGATAACTTCTGATCTCATCCAAACTCCATCCTTTCCTATATATAGGATAAGACTTTCTCGTCTAAATCAAGAAAAATAACGAGAGTAAAAGAGGAATAGTGGTACATAGTAATTTGTCCATTTAGCTTGTCTTGGGATGATCTAAACCATAGATCGTGATCCAGAGCTATCTATACCATTGAATCAGAGGGATGAATAGACCCATTTACTCCAGTAGTAAATAGGTGGGCCGTTTGATCTGGAGCGTTAATTTTTGACTTCGAGAAGGTTCCATATCGTGTAGACCGTCAGATCTTGAGGGCTCACAGTTCCACACATACTTTCACATCATTCCATATGAGTTTTTTATTCTTCAAATGAATGATTTAAACGTCTGTTGATCATTCCAATCACTGTTTTTTTTTTTTTTTTAAATGATGATGATATTATAGCTTTTCGTAAGGTGAAAGAAGAACTTTGAAGAGATGATAGGTGGGCCCACAGCTTTTTCTCTGGCCCTGCCCGAAATCCTCCCTTATACAGTTGTGATGTGCATCACATCCTTTGAATATAAAGACTTTTGAATAAAAAACAAAAGGATGGGGGCTCAACTCATAGATAGTGTCTTCTTTCAACTAATTTACTAGATGTAACGTTTTTTTTTTTTTTTTTTTTTTTTTTTTTTTAATTTATTTATTTTTCACTATACTATATTCATTAATATGAAATAGTTACACCAGAGATTTTAGGCGGGCCTGGGATCAAAAAGCGAAAGGCCCACCTATCATATGAAAGAAAGATAGACAAAAGGAAGTTATCCCACCCTCAGGTTACCCAACCCCACCATGTCCAAAAAAAAAAAAGAGAATGTCCCTGGGGATGCTGGGGAGATCCGCTTAAGAGTTGAAAAATGTACTTGATTGGCTGACACTACCCAGCTTAGTAAGAGTATGGGCTACCACATTCGCCTCCTTGGGGAATGAGCAATCGAAACTTCCAAAACTCCCTTGAGTGCCTGGACCCTGGACTGCCAATAGCTCCTGGACCACGAGGGGGTTGAGACCTATGGAAGAATCCTCATAACAGATTTAGACAACAGATTTAGAGTCGCTAGCCACTTCCGCGTTGGGGAAGCCCTCCCAGATAGCTCTGATCTCAGCTCTAGATTTGGTCAAAAGGTTTGCAGAGAGTAGGAGGTTCTGCAGACCATCCAGAACGCTCCCCATCTTTCAAAGCCCACCCTAAACAACCCCACACTCAAGCAAACAAAAGAAAAGACAACCAAAAGATCCCACGGTCAAATAAAGACATTTACTATTTGGTATGTTGAGAAATTTATACAGATTGATGTAATTTCTGTATAATATGGAAACCGAAAAATCACAATAATCAGAAATAAGGACAGGCTGAAGCACGTCTGAAAACGCTGTCCTTAAAGCGTTATTTGCCCCTACTCAAGTTAATTGAGTAAGCTGATAGGTTACAGGCAAAGCTTCTAGGATAAGACGAGCCTGGTGTGGGTCTGCGTTCAGCAAACACGAAGGCCCACCTATTGGAACTCAATTTCACAATTTCTGGCAGTATTACAATATAGAGAAAATCCCAAAGAAAGAAAGAAAGAAAATGGTTTCGACCACTGCTCTGGTCAATTCAAATCTTTAGCTATTGGTTCAGTTGAACCGTCCTAGACCACACTGTTGGTCTGTTCTTCAAGCTAAGGTTCAAGCCTTGCTATGTTGCTGGAAGCACTAGAGTATTTTAGTTGAGAGGGGATGACTGTCTCAGTTCGTATGGGTTTGCTGGAGTGAGTTAAGATTATTTTGGAAACCCATTCAGGCCCTCCTTTTATAGGCTATGGTGGCTAGGGGATTATGGTCCAGAGACTTAAATTCCATTAAGCCATTTCTGGTGTTGGAAAACTAGCCGTTTTCTGACTGTTGTGCATGGACCATTAATCTACTGCATGCTGACTGTTGTGAGATAGCAGCTAGCCGTTTTCTGACTGTTGGGCTAGCCATGCAGCAGTTACAGCTGGGTACTGCACTAATGGCTCAGCTATTACAGTTTCTGCTGCAACAGCTCTTTTCAGTCAGTCTATATATACTGAGAGATCTCTCTCTCACTTCTCTAGTCTCTCTGCCAACCAGCCACCCGCCTAAGCCTCATAGTCGCATCGCGACTCACACACGTCTTGGTCCGGTTCGCTCAAGGTCGCGAAGGAGCGACACGATGCGAATGTGCGAAGTTCAAAGTGCGCTACTAGCGCTTCTACAGCCACACTGCCTCACATGCCCACGCCCTCACACCGAGCCCGAGACCGAGTCCGAGTCCGAGACTGAGACCGAGTCCGAGTCCGAGTTCGAGTCCGAGACCGAGACCGAGACCGAGCCCGTGCCCGTGCCTGTGCCCGAGCGTGAGCGCCCGCGCGGGTGTTCTAGTGCTTCGCACTGGAACACGCAAGGTCCATAGTCCATAGACTACGTAGGTAAATATTATAATACTCCACTATTTTCATTTAAACCAATTTTTCTTCTCTTCCCTTTCCAATGTGGGACTATTCCCAAAAACCCACAAAAAAGGTGTTTTTCAAAACAACTTTTATATATTATATATTATTTTATTATTAAAATATATTTTTATTAAAATCAATATTTTTGCAACAATCCCCCACTTGATTTTATAAAAATATTTTATCGATTAAACTATACTGCCAGAATGATCAGCTTATATGCATAAAGAAAGATATCTTTCGATTTTAATCTTCCCTTAGTGTAAGTATCTCAAAACTCTATCGAAATTACTGGTAGGCGCAGCTTTGAACCAGTTATTCCTAGATAATAGAGTTGGAGAAACCACACACATATTCGCTATGTGTTTGTTAGAGTTCCCACAATCTTGCTCAGCACATTTAATGGTCATGTGCTTATCCTAATTCGTGAACGATCCCGAGAGAAAACTCCTAACTCTCATGAGAGACGGCACCATCTCTACGTTCATATAGGTGAAATTCTTCCAGTGTCTTCATTACGATAAGACACTTGTCCTATAGACTGGATTTCATTAAGAGTTCTCAGACTCAACCCTCTTTCGTAACGCTCAGCACTTATCTATTATGGATGAGATTTTATAATTTAGTGCTAAAAAATTTTTCACATATCAGTGACTTGTTATTACCCATTAAACCCAAATTTAGAGATTTTCTAACTTCAGGTTGGGTTACCATCACTGGTGGAACTTTGGTTGAAGAGTTTCAACCCCATCCCTCTAGATGTAGCCTTTACTACCTCTCTCAGTAGAGGTTTAGTGAAAGGATCTGCCAGGCTGTTGCTTGATTTCACATAGGAAATAGCAATGATTCCATCTCGAATCAATTATCTGACATAATCATGTCGAAGACTTATATGTCTAAATTTATCATTATACGTGCTGCTATAGGCTCTAGCTAATGTAGCTTCACTATCACAATGTAGTGACACAGCCAATATAGGCTTTACACAGAAAGGAATTTCTAATAGAAGATCCCTTAGCCACTCAGCCTCTTTGCCTGTTGCAGTCAGGGCTATGAATTCAAACTCCATAGTCGAGTGCGTTATGCAGGTTTGTTTCTTGGATCCCTAAGATACAGCCGCACCTCTTAGGGTGAATACCCACCCTGTAGTAGACTTGTTGTCCCCTGCACTCGATATCCAGCTTGCATCGGTATATCCTTCCAATACGGCCGGAAACTCTGAATAAAATAGTCCTAAGTCTTTGGTTGCTTTTAAGTAACCAAGGACTCTACTAATTGCATTCCAGTGTTCAGTACTGGGGTTACTAGTAAACCTACTAAGTTTACTCACAGCATATGCGATATCAGGTCTAGTGCATTGCATAACATACATAAGACTCCCTATAGCACTCGCATATTCTAATTGTGCAACGATTCTTTTAGTATTTTCTTTTAACTTGATACTTGGATCAAATGGGGTCTTTGCTTCTTTTATATTTAGATGGTTAAACTTGTTTAGTATCTTCTCAATATAATGAGATTGACACAAAGCATAACCCCCACAATGTTTTTTAACTTTGATACTTAGGATGGTATCAACTTGTCCAAGATCCTTCATTTTGAATACTGTAGATAGAAACCTCTTTATTTCAGTTACACCTTCCATTTTATTACTTATTATTAACATGTCATCAACATACAGACAAATAATAACGATACAACTACTATCTACTTTAGAATATATGCATTTGTCAGCTACATTATGCATGAAACCATGAGAAAGTATTGTGGAATCAAACTTCTCATGCCATTGTTTTGGTGCTTGTTTTAATCCATACAATGATTTGACTAATCTACATACTTTGTTTTCATTTCCTGGTAGAATGAACCCTTCAGGTTGTTCCATGTATACCTCTTCATTGAGGTCACCATTCAGGAAAGCGGTCTTTACATCCATTTGATGGATGTGAAGATGATGTATGGAAGCTAGCGCAAATAATATCCTAATAGATGTTATTCTAGCTACAGGTGAGTATGTGTCAAAATAATCTATCCCTTCTTTTTGTCTAAAACCCTTAGCTACTAGTCGAGCTTTAAAGGTTTGAATAGTCCCATCAGTGTGATATTTCTTCCTAAATACCCACTTGCAACCTATGGGTCTAGAACCTGGAGGTAAGTTTACTAGTTCCCATGTTTGATTTGATAGTATGGATTCCATTTCATCGTTTATAACTTCTTTCCAGAAAGCTGAGTCTCTAGAGGATATGGCCTCTTTATATGATTTAGGATCATCTTCTATATTCATCACTATAGGTATTTGTCTTATAACATTTTCTCTATCTGCTTCTAGTAGATGGAAAATGATACGTTGTGAGTCTATGTAGTCATCTCCTAGACTCTTCTCTATTCTTGTTCTTTGACTCCTACGAGGTTCAATAGGAGCTTCCATTATCTGTGGAGCTATGTTATCTGGTTCTCTATTAGGAGTTTGGATTTCATTATCCTTAGACTCCAAGGATAGTGAGTTCTCAAAGAACTCAACGTCTCTTGATTCTATTATTGTATTAGACTCCATGTCTAGAAGTCTGTAAGCTTTACTATTTTGTGCATACCCTACGAAGGCGCACTTAATAGCTCTTGGTCCTAACTTAGTTCTTTTTTGGTCAGGGGTTCTGCAGTATGCAAGACACCCTCACACTTTTAGATATCCTAGGTTAGGTTTTCTACTTCTCCATGTTTCATATGGAGATATTTTATACTTTTTAGATGGTATTCTATTTAGAATATGGCATGCTGCAAGCAGTGCCTCACCCCATAGACTTAGTGGTAACTTTACTCTTATCAGCATTGAGTTGACCATTTCTACTAATGTCCTATTCTTCCTTTCAGCTATTCCATTTTGTTGAGGTGTGTATGGAGCAGTACATTGATGTACCAGTCCATGTTATTCACAGAAGTTATCGAATTCATTTGAGAAGTATTCTCCTCCTCTATCGCTACGGAGAATTTTTATTTCTTATTTAGTTGATTCTCTACTTCTGCTTTATATACTTTAAACATGTTCAATGCTTCATCTTTGCTCTTTAATAGGTACACATACACATATCTAGAGCAATCATCTATAAAGGTTATGAAGTACCGTTTACCTCCACGAGTAAGAATGCCGTTTAAGTCACAGATATCACTGTGCACAAGATCCAACACTTGAGATGATCTTTCAACATTTGGAAAAGGTTTCTTCGTCATTTTGGATCGTATGCACACTTCACATTTTTCGGTTTCATTATTTGTATATGAGATTAAACCATTCTTAGCCATGAACTTCAAGGTACTATACCCTATATGGGCTAGTCTATCATGCCACAGTCCAGCGGATTCAACCATATACGCAGAAGTGCTACTTTCATTTAGAGAAAACTTGACCATCCCGTTACAAGCATATCCCTTTCCGACAAAATTATCATTCTTAGAAAGAATCAGTTTACCTGACTCGTTCACCACCCTTATCCCTGATTTTCCCAGAAGATCCCCAGAAACTAAGTTTCGCCTCATGTCTGGGACGTGCAGTACATTAGTCAGAATCACTTTCTAACCAGAGGTGAATATCAGTTCGACAGTTCCTTTGCCGACGACCTTCGATCGGACTTCATTACCCATTTGGACTTCTTGACCATCGGTCAATTCCTCATAGGTTTTGAAGGCTGATTTGTCGTAGCACACATGTATTGTAGCGGCAGTATCATACCACCATCCTGAAACTTTGCCTTGGATGGTATTCACCTCAGTGATCATGACCACTATATCGCATTCTTCTACTGCACTTGCCTCTTGTTTAGACTTGCGATATCGGCATACTCGAGCATAGTGCCCGGTTTTCCCACAGACATGGTATGGGCCTTTGAACTTTCCGTTCTTCTTTTCGGTGTTTTTCTTGAATTTCCCTTTATTGGGTTTCAAGGAATTGTCCTTCTCGGGATGTTTGTTATTAGAGTTCTCTACTGCATGTACTTTGGACGAGGTATTCCCGTTATCATTCTTTCTGTCGCGGTTACGGGATTCTTCCTCAATTCTGAGGTGTTTCTGGATTTGTTCCAGTGTGTAGTCCTTAATTTTATGCAGCAACTTCTTTCTATAGTCTTTCCACATCGGTGGCAATTTTACGATTATAGCCCCGACTTGGAATGATTCAGGAAGATCTATCTTTATCGCTTTGATTTTGTTTGCTATTAGCTGCAATTCTTGGATTTGGGGTAGCAGCGGTTTGTTATCTACCATGTTGAAGTCAAAATACCTAGCGATGAGAAACTTGTTGGTACCTTCTTCTTCAGCCTTGTATTTGAACTCCAGAGCGGCCCAGATCTCCTTTGCTGATGACGTCTGTTGGTACAGATCGTATAGATGGTCGGAGAGTGCGTTCAGAATGTGTCCTCGACACAAGAGTTCGTCTTCGGTTCGTTTGGTGCGGGCGGCCACCTGTTCAGGTGTGTCGTCGTCGGTTGCTTCAGGTAGCGCTTGCAAATTTGGATCTAATATATAGTAGATCTTCAGCGCCGTTAGGAGAAATTTCAGCTTGTCTTGCCATCTCGTAAAATTGGTTCCATCAAACCGATCAAGACGTATCAAGTCCTGATTCATCAACTTGATGGATGAAACATTGTCGGCTTCCATCATATTAACGCTTTAAGATTGTTGAGAAATTTATACAGATTGATGTAATTTCTGTATAATATGGAAACCGAAAAATCACGATAATCAGAAATAAGGACAGGCTGAAGTACGTCTGAAAACGCTGTCCATAAAGCGTTATTTGCCCCTACTCAAGTTAATTGAGTAAGCTGATAGGTTACAGGCAAATAGCTTCTAGGATAAGATGAGCCTGGTGTGGGTCTGCGTTCAGCAAACACGAAGGCCCACCTATTGGAACTCAATTTCACAATTTCTGGCAGTATTACAATATAGAGAAAATCCCAAAGAAAGAAAATGAAAGAGAAAAAACGGTTTCGACCACTGCTCTGGTCAGTTCAAATCTTCAGCTATTGGTTCAGTTGAACCGTCCTAGACCACACCGCTGGTCTGTTCTTCAAGTTAAGGTTCAAGCCTTACTATGTTGCTGGAAGCACTAGATATTTTAGTTGAGAGGGGATGGCTGTCTCAGTTCGTATGGGTTTGCTGGAGTGAGTTAAGATTGTTTTGGAAACCCATCCAGGCCCTCCTTTTATAGGCTATGGTGGCTAGGGGGTTATGGTCCAGAGACTTAAATTCCATTAAGTCATTTCTGGCTGTTGAAAAACTAGCTGTTTTATGGCTTTTTTCTGATTGTTGTGCATGGACCATTAATCTGCTGCATGCTGACTGTTGTGAGACAGCAGCTAGCCGTTATCTGACTGTTGGGCTAGCCATGCAGCAGTTACAGCTGGGTCCTGCACTAATGGCTCAGCTGTTACAGTTTCTGCTGCAACAGCTCTTTTCAGTCAGTCTATATATACTGAGAGATCTCTCTCTCAGTTCTCTAGTCTCTCTGCCAACCAGCCACCCGCCTAAGCCACATAGTCGCACCGCAGCGACCCTCTGCGACACGATGCGGACGTGGGAAGTGAAAAGTGCGCCATTAGCGCCTCTATAGCCACACTGCCCACGCCCTCGCACCGAGCCCGAGACCGAGCTTGAGTGCGAGTGCGCCCGCGCATGCGGGTGTTCCAGTGCGACACTGGAACACGCAAGGTCCACGGACTACGTAGGTAAATATTATAATACTCCACTGTTTTCATTTAAACCAATTTTTCTTCTCTTCCCTTTCCCACGTGGGACTATTCCCAAAAACCCACAAAAAAAATGTTTTCAAAACAACTTTTATATATTATATATTATTTTATTATTAAAATATATTTTTATTAAAATCAATATTTTTGCAACATGGTATGCTTTCCTGGAAGAAGGCCAATGACCCACACGCCTTGCTCCACCCACAGAGGGTAGATCGTGCGCATCCACAAGCTGCATACGTCGCACATAAATATTATGATTCAAACTGTACAGACCGTAGAGTGTAGTCTGGGTTCGATATGACCCGTAATTTACACTGATTGATGGCTCTGATTGACTATTTTGCTGGCCATGACTTTGATGGTTAAAAATAAAATTCTCAATGGTTTAAACTCATTACACGGATGTCTATTGATCAGCTAGTTAGAATTGTGAAGTAAATCTTATTTTTGGATGAGATCCATGAACAGTGGGATCCTTGATTTGGACTGTCTTGATTGATTACATATTTGCTCGATGTACAATGGTTCTATACACATGTTTGAACCTCCGTACTCTGCTTTGAATTTAGAGACATGTCAAAAATTAAACTGGTCTGTGATACCTTAGTTTAGAGGTTTAGTTGTGACTTTACGTTGTCCACGTGGTGTGGCCCACCTGAGCATTGCAAATTGCTACAGTTGTTAAAATTATCACCTCTTGCAGTGTCATCCCCTGCAACGACCATATAAAAAAGTCACAGTTTTGGGGAAGATCCGGTCACACCCAAGTTTACAGGTGGCAGTGTTTGCTGATCTGAACCATTGGTTTATTACGAGGCTTTGCAAATGGGCCATTGATAAAAGATCATTATGATCAGACAATTCTAGCCATCTAAAATGTTATGCAAGATCACCGATCTGATTTGACTGATTATTCCATAAAGTTTTAGATGGTTAGGATTAATTACGTACCTGGTAGACTGGATCTCATGCATGAACTGATGGGGCCTCTCATTGAGTATTTTATACCCATCTTAGTTTCTTATTAAATCAGAAGGGACCCCCTTATCCATTCTTCTTACATTTTTTATCATTTGAAGAAAATAATTTATATGAGATTTCTTTTAATTCTCCGAATGCAGGTGACAAAGAAAAACTTCCACGGTCAATCATCATTGTAATTGTTATTATAGGGATTGCAGTCTTGCTTGGCTCCGCTTACCTTCTTTGGATGTGGACGGTTAAAAACAGAGGTACATTCTTAAAAATGTGTGCTAGGCCCACATTCACGTATAAGCTATTCCATCAAGAGGCCATCACATGCATGCTCAGCTCAGCACAGGGGTGCAAGATCCCAGCCATCTATCAGGTGGATTTGACCTGGTAGATGCTCTGGACCAAAATCATGTTGGTCTACTCATAATAGCTGCTGAGATATTACAAACAGACAAATGGCCTTAGCCAGAATTTTTGGCCTAAAAAAAAGGAGTGGTAGAGATCATTTACACGTGTTGGTGCCCTAACGTGTTGGAACTTTCTTTTCGTATTCCACCCACCAATACCAAAACCAAGTAAACAATGGATGATGGTTGGAGGATTCAAAGCTAACAGCTTGCATCTAGAACCCATATGCCATACTGGCACGTGTGTTGGCATGTATTGTGGGATGCTTTATATGTGTGTGTGGGATTAGCAAATCTCTTAGCTTATTTTTTCTTCATTTAAGAACATTTCCCTATAACTAGTATTTATTATGATTTATTGTCCACTCCAAAACCAGAGAAGAAAAAGAATTTCTGTAGACGCTCTACTATAAAGAATGATGTCGAAGAACCAAAAGATCTTTCAGTTGCAAATGTGCATAGAGATGGAGGGAATCATGGAAAAGGTTTTGAATTACCATTATTCCACTTTGCTGGAATTAGAATTGCTACAGATAACTTCAGTGATGCAAATAAGATTGGGAAGGGGGGTTTTGGCCCTGTATACAAGGTACTGTTTTATAAGGATGGCCATTTATACTATACATGGACTTTTAAGGGTATTCCTTTCTTTCGTATGTGTTTTTTCAGCATCTGGTGCTTGTTTCAGGGCAAGTTGCTGGGTGGAGAACAAGTAGTAGCTGTTAAAAGACTTTCTGAAAGGTCTAATCAAGGCGTAGAAGAGTTCAAGAATGAGATTTTATTGATATCTAAACTTCAGCACAGGAATCTTGTTAGGTGTTGGGGTATTGCGTTGAAGGAGATGAAAAAATACTCATATATGAGTACATGCCAAACAAAAGCTTGGATGGCTTTCTCTTCGGTTTGTCTGTGCTATAACTCACTTAATTATCTTTGCTACACTATTGAGAATTTATTTAGGGAAAGGGGAATGCATTTGAAGAATATGTATTACACACTGCAATATTTACTTATCTGACACAACGGTGGCATACCTCTAAATAATGAGCATGCCATAATATCTCTCCTGTCTGATCATCCCTACATCTGATTAAAATTGCTAATTAGATGAGGTCCTGCATATAACAAGGTCAAACCTAGCCTCTCTGTTTTTGTTGAGGGCCTGCTCGAATTGTAATTCTTGTAAAATCCTTTTGCCATGGAATAGAATTGACTTGTTCTTTTGAAAGAGAGAGAGAGAGAGAGAGAGAGAGAGAGAGAGAGAGAGAGAGAGAGAGAGAGAGAGAAGGAAAAAAGGTCAAACCTAATGGTTAAGTTCATCTGATGAGGAAGTTACGGTGGTTATCTTCATTTCACCATGGGCTCACCATGGGCCAAATCAGACGTCCTATTTGTTCGGCAAACTAAAGCTTGGTTGGATTGTCTATATTTTACTTTCTATAAATTACATTTAAAGCATGGTATCATATTCAATTGGTGAAAGTCATTTGCATTCCAAATATAGAATTGAGTCCATGAGCATGTTTATTATCTCTCTATCTTCAGATCCAAGCAAACAGCCACAGCTTGATTGGGCGAAACGCTTCAAAATCATTGAAGGGATTGCTCGAGGGCTTCTTTATCTTCACCGAGATTCTAGATTAAGGGTTATTCACAGGGATCTCAAGGCTAGTAACATTCTATTGGATGGAGATATGAACCCTAAAATTTCAGACTTTGGCATGGCGAAGATTTTTGGAGGCAATCAAAATCTTGCAAATACTAATAGGGTGGTTGGCACTTAGTAAGTGCAGCTGTTTCACTAAAATAACTGTTTCGTTTCTGTTGTAGTCAGTAGTTGGAAGCACATTTCTCTACAAATCATTTCACCCCTGTTTTCATTTTTGTTTTAACTATGTTAGAAATTGGTTCTGGTTTGATTGGTGCCTCAAACATTCCCACATTGGATAATGGCAAGATCCAGGCCATTCATCAGGACTTGCTAACCATAATCATGGACAGGCCAAAAAAAAAAAATCATGGACAGGCCAGAAATTTGAAAAATAAAAATAAAAATAAATCAGTCCAATTTATCTAGTCGATCAGTTGTGTATGAGAAAATGGAAAGCTGAAGAATAAACTGATCAGTACGTAGTTGATATTCAATGTAGACT
Source organism: Magnolia officinalis (assembly GCA_021015155.1). Classification (NCBI taxonomy): domain Eukaryota; kingdom Viridiplantae; phylum Streptophyta; class Magnoliopsida; order Magnoliales; family Magnoliaceae; genus Magnolia; species Magnolia officinalis. Next base: position 4,064,544 of record JAJHSJ010000002.1, read on the forward strand.
AATGGCCCACATGACCAGCGGACCAGCATGATTTTTGTATGAGGGCACGTTGTGCTGAGCCCTAACTGATGAATGTCACAGATCATACATTCTGGTACAATGTTGGGACGTTTTCTGTGGAGAAAACCGATTAATCATTTCTCTCTAGACCTCCTTTCCATTTCTTATCTTGTTTTTGAAAAAGAAGTTCACAACTAACCATTCAATCAGTAGTGATTAGTTCTAAAATCCTCAATGAAGTTAGTAAAGACGTGTTTTTCATACAGCTGTATCTATCCTAATGCCCTCCCTCAAACTCAAGGTGCTATGAGAAAGAGTAGCTTGAGTTTGAAATGCAACGGCAAAGAAAAAGATGATAACAGAAACACATGGAACCACCCAATCTATGCCTTCAATTAGTGATCATTTGATTGGTTTCAATTATTGTAAACATCATTCTTTAAAGTACATTGTGCAAAATGGTGAAATGCAGCGGGTACATGGCCCCAGAATATGCAATGGAAGGGCGATTTTCAGAGAAATCCGATGTCTTTAGCTTCGGTGTCTTGCTTTTAGAGATTGTGAGTGGTAAAAAGAACAACAGCTTTTATTATCATGAGCACTTTCTAAACCTTCTAGGATATGTAAGTGAATCTAAACACTCTTTTTCTTTCTTTCTTTTCAATGGTGATATTTCCATCTATCTTCATTGGAAATTGTTTGACCACGATGTTGTTTTAGGCATGGAGATTGTGGAAAGAAGACAAAATTCTGGAGCTGATGGATCCATCGATGGGTGACCCATGTTCAATGTCCGAAGTGTTACGTTGCATCCATGTGGGGCTCCTATGTGTGCAAGAATGCGAAACGGACCGTCCATCCATGTCTTCTGTAGTTCTCATGCTGGGTCAGTCAGCATCTCTTCCAACACCGAACCAACCTGCATTTAGTCTAGGGAGAAGTCATGTAGAATCACACTTACCTGATCCGGTCAGCAATGGAATATGCTCGGTGAATCAAGTTACCATGACGATGATCGTGGGTGGAAGGTAGAGATGGAAGCTGCAATCGCTTCCAGGTTTCCTGATGCACTCACATGAGTGAGACATTCTCGGCACTCGCTTTTCGGATGTGGAAACTGGAATACATGTGCAAGATCCAATACATCTTCAGGAGTTGGTGCTGCCAAGTAATCTTTATAGTACATTGTGAAAGTCTTGGATGGGTGGGCTCATAAGATCTGATGGTGTTTACATGATTTTAAGGTTCTCCAAAAATTCAAAGATGGAACAACGTTGACCTAATAATCTACCTATCACCCATTTGATCCATATATATTTCGGATGACAAACTGGATGTTAAAGGCTTAAATCGTATGGAGAGACCCTAATGAACAACCGGGTATTCTCTCATATTCTTTTGGGTTTTTTCTCTCAAGCATCTAGTAGGTTATGCTAGACGCTTTTTGCCTTTTCTTTTCTTTTCTCTTCTTGAGATAGAGGGAAGAATTGCTAGCTTTTGTTTTTGTTATTCTTCTTCACTTTACTGCTAGCGTTGAATAACCCTCTCCCGAAAACCTTCCACTGGTGGGATTCTGCTCAAAAAGCCTTGACATAACTGGGCTGGATAGTATTCATTTCAACCTCACATATGAAGTGGCCACACAAGTCTTTGAATGTTATGATAGAAATCATTATGGTTCGTAATCCTTTTGATTGTGGCCTATGACTTGAACAGGGAACAGTGCATGAGGATGATCTTTTGACTTTTTGTCAATGTACCCAACATTCTTAAGATCATCTATTATTCGCTGCTCTATTTTTCAGATATGATCATTAAAGGAGCAATCAACCGGCATCATATACTCTTGGAATTCAGGTTTAATCACCCATATGCATCCAACTTCTACTGTTAGGCATGAGCGAGTGCATTCCCAACTCTCTTAGCGGTTTTATACAACTCATGCATAGGCATAAGTAGTTCCTCATGTATGGTCATTATGAAGACATTAAGAGTTGTGCCACTTATCGTAATGCTTCATCACAGTCCTATATTTTGTCTAGTTATCATTCTTAGCTAATATTAGTTCCTCTTGTCCTAATCTAGAGTGCATAAAATGCCATCTTTATTAAAAGGCATCTCACAACACAAAATACTCTTCATAGTTGTTGTAATAAAATATTAATGTTTTGATAATCATTTTTGCATTGCAAAAATTATCACTTTTTTTGTTATGACACTAGGTATTAGTATTAATCATCATCGTTTTTGCATGTTATGAATATCTTAAATGCGTTAGATAAGATGATTCTATGATAATTTATTTGGGTAGTCTATGCAACCCTTTCTCATTGATCCATACATTATTTAGTGATTGAGATGAGTTCTTACTAATGTTTGGCACAACCTTAATTATAGAGAATAACTAGAATTAACCTTCTAGTGTTCGAATGATAACATAAGCATTAATCTAAGTACAATAATTACAACACATAATTGTCTAGGGAAGAATCAATGAAAAAGTAATGCTAATCAAACATGTCAAACCACCCATCACAATTGATCATCACTATCGATGATGGCTCCGATCATCATTGATGATCAATGTTGATAATGGATCTGATCATTAATGGTGATCATTAGTGTTGATTATAGATCCGATCACTTATGGATCCACGATCAATAATGATTAAATGGTTATCAATAGGGATATTCACATATATGCAGCCACACATGCATTTTATTTCCATTACTACTCTAAAAATGTGTTGCCCACTTCATATAATCATATTATAAGACGTGATCACAATATCAAGATCTATAAACATGTAAATTATTGAATTCAAAATTTTATTATTCTACGCCTTTTATTTTAATACATATATCGATCATTTCATTTTAGGGCATGGAAAAAAATAATAGATCCAATTAAATCTCAAGTGGACCGCACTACAAGTGGTCTTATTGGCTATAACCAAGATTGGCTATTGTACCACACACCAGCTATGTAGCTTCTGTAGGTACGTGTGGCACGAAGATGAGCACTGATGCTCATCGAGCTCCGAGTTGTGCTAACGGTTCAAAGGAGCTCAAAGTTACATAGGCCCAATAGTGATGTATTTATTATATCTAAATTGTTCATCTATTTTTAGAGATTATTTTAGAGCGTTATCCAAAAAAATGAATCATATCCAAAGATCATTTGGACCACACCAAAAATAGCAGCGGAGATAATGATTTTCACCGTTAAACAATTCATAGGGCCCACTGTAACATTCATTTTCCATCCAATCTATTCATAAGGTCACAGAGACCTGAATGAAGAGTAAAAACAAATTTCATATTGATCCAAAACTTCTATAACCCCAAAAAGGGTTTCAATGGTAGATGTTTAATGCCCCGCTACTTTTTCCAGTGTGGTCCACTTGATAGTTCGATGTCTTACTTTCCAGCTCAAGCCTTAAGACGAGCTCACAAAATGGATGGGCGGTTTGGATATAACACATACCTCGGACCCACAGAATTTGCTGATGTCAACACAGCCGTTATATAGCTGGTGTGAGGTACCCCAGCTAGCCAATCCGCTTCCCTCAGTAGTTGGGCCATATAGCTGGTGTTGAGGAGTTTCAACACGAGGTCTTCGTTTCGGTGAAATCCCACAAAGGTGTGCGTGTATAAAAAAAATATATATAAATAATCATTAACAATATTCCACTTAAAAGTTAGCGGGAAATTGCTAACCTAGCATACAGGAAATACAAGCCAAACCTGCCAAGATAGGAAGCGGATTGCGTACTGAGTAACTCGGTACGCTAAGTGTACTGAGTAAATTCTTTGGCCCAACTGTCATTCATGCATTTCACCAAAAATGGAAGGTATCTAATCTTAGAGTGGAGCACAACATCAGAAACAGTGTGAATTGAACATCTACTGTTGAAAAATTATTGAGGGCCAAAGCAGTTTTAGATCAAGCTGATATTTTTTGTTTCCCTTCATCCATGACTTTCTGATAATATTAACAGATTGGATGACAAATAAAGTTTTCAACGGTGGAAATCAATATTATTTCTACTTTTTCCTGTGGTATGGTCCACTTGAGGTCTGGATATGCATAAATTTTGGATTCAACCCTTATAATGATCTGGAAAAATAAAGGAACGGTGTGGATAAACTACATTCATTCACGGTGGGTCCAACCGAGTTTACTCAGTACCATAAGAGCGTACTGACTAACTCAGTACGCAATCCGATTTCGCCAAAATATAGGTAGGAATTTAGATGTGTCGTGACCTAAATATTAGGTGATTTTAGTATCAGATTGACAGATATTTATTAGACAGTTTAAAACTGAAAAACATTGGCCATGAATCAACGGTTTTGATTGTTCAACCAATCAAATAACTCCGGCTTCATACGCAGGCGCTCAGAAATTATCCACGGCACATGGATTAAGTAAAATGGACTAGATTGTGTCGTTCAGTCACAACACTTAGAAATTATACGCTGTGCAATCCTAGCCTCTGATTCACGGGCACTTGTTTGTGGCCATTCGATATTTTTCATTTTTAACCGTCCAATATATGTTCACGAATCCTATAGCCATATAAAATAGAAATGTAAATTTTGGTTCATGTTGCATCTACGCTGGGACCTATAATTTGAACATTTTATTTGACTTAATCTTATTCCACGCATGCGAATTGTGAGTGCCTGCGTATCATCCGTCACACTCTGCCAGAGTATCAACGTTAGTGGATTCCACGTAGGCGGTTGTACTTTAGTCAAAAAAGAAAGCAAAAGATTAAAAAATCTGAGATTCCTCGGAGATTATTGTGCATGTGGACCATGTCAACATCGAGGGGCGCCTACGGGTGGTACGTAGGGGTGTACACAAACCGGGCTAGCCCGGTTAGTTCGCTCGACCCGGCCCGAAAAAGCCCGACTCGGCCCGACCCGAAACTGAGTTCGAGTCAGGACGGGCCAATTTCTAGGCCCGAAAGTGAGTTCAGGCTGAGTTCGGATACCTCCCAGTTCGGCCCGACTCAGTCCGAAATCCGACTCGCCCCGGCCCGATTCGACCTGGCCCGGCCTGACCCATGTATGACTTGTATTTAATTTGTATAAAACATTTTATTTTATGCTTTGTCAAATGTATGTAAATGTCCTGACTAGTTAGATTTTTTGTGGAGTCTATAGTTCAACTATCTAAACTGTTGATCGAGGGTCTTGTAATGGGACGCGGATTACTTGTCAAAGCCCTTCCCATGAACTTGCTGTAAGATTCGAAACTGGCCCGAACTCGAAGGTTCGAAACTGGCCCGAACTCGGCCCGAACTCGCGTCAGGCCCGGTTCGGGCTGGAGATGTTGGCCCGGTGACTAGGCCCGGTCGGGTTCGGGCCTTGTGTGGCTGTTGAACGGGCCTGGACGGGCTGAGGCCAGTTCGACTCGGCCCGACCCGTGTACACCCCTAGTGGTATGGGCACCGTCGTAGCCTTACGTTGCTCGACTATAGCCTTACGGTGGTACCGTCAAGATGTGGAGCCTGTGCGATTTATTCACACCATCCAACCCTTGCATCAGACTCCTCACCTCAAGAAACCTCTAAAACCCAGCATTAATTCCTATACAAAACTTCAGTGGGCCACAGTAAAGTAAACAATCTGGGATAGGAAATCCACCCTTGAATTTAACAGAGGCACCTCTGGTTGTAAAACAGCCTGAATTTTGGTCTGACCTTTAATCTGGCCTAAAGGAAAGGTCTAAACAGACTGGATTCTATATGTAGAACACGGTAGGTCCCTAAATCTAATCAACGGTGGCCATTTCCTCTCTAAATTTTCCATGTTCTATGGCCCACTTAATTTCGGGTCAGGCTAATTTTTGGCTATTTGGGTTTTTTTTCAGGTCAAGCATCTGATGAACGGGTTGGATTCCGTTAAAAAATCACTGGGCCCCACATTTGGTTACCGTGGTGCCATTACCATTACGGCATTACCGCTGGAGGGCGCCCCCAGTATCAGATAACCGGACGCGGACTTGATACTACCAGGTTAAGTAGCGAGACTCGCTACTGAAGTGACGTCACCAAGTTCATTAGGCCCCACCATGATGTTTGTTTTCTATCCACACCGTCCATACATTTGGAGAGTTCATATTAAGGCATGATCCAAATAAAGAGTCAGATCCAAAGCTCTAATGGACCCCACCACATAAAACAGTGGGGAATGTGACGCCCACCATTAAAAAGTTCTAAGGGCTACAAAAGTTTTCCATCAAGATGATATTTGTGTTTTCCCTTCTTTTATGTCTGCGTTAACACATGAATAGGTTGGATCTCAAATAAACATCATGGTGGACCTTCGAAAGGTTTCAACGGTGGGTGTCACTCTCCCCACTGTTTTCTGTGGTGGGGTCCACTCCAGCCTTGGATCTGCCTTATTATTTGAATAATGACCTAAAATGATCTCTTCAAATGTATGGACGGTGTGGATATAACACATGCATCATGGTTGTGCCCACGAAACTTGGTGAGGTCACTTCAGTAACCAGTCTCGCTACTCAACCTGTCAGTAGCTAATCCGCGTCCCAGATAACCCTCCTCAGTTAGGACCAGGATTTAGCTACATAGGGACGGTCTTGGCAGTGCCCATGTGCCGGTTCATCTTTATCCTTTTGTTTTATCTGAATCATTTATCCATTTTGAAAGATTATTTTAGTCCATGAGCTCTAAAACGACATAGATAGAAGTCTCATATAGACCACACCACAGATAGCAACAGGAATTGAGCACTTACGGTTGAAATCATCTTAAGTACTACGGAAGTTTTAGATCAAGCTAATATTTATATTTTCCCTCCAAATCTATGTGATCTAATGAATAGTTTGGATGGAAGATAAACATCACGGTGGCCATAGGAAGATTTTAATAGTCCGCATCATTGCCACCACTGCTTCCTATGGCGTGGTAAACTGCCTTTGATCTGACTCATTTTGGCTCATGTCCTAAAATGATCCGTCCAAATAAATATACAGTATGAATAAGATACATACATCGCGGTGGGCCTCACATAACCCTTGAACCGTCCATCTCTAGGTAGGTCCTGGTGGGGGTGGTGGTACACAATACGCGTCCCTTGGTCAACGGAAAAGCGATTTGGGCGGACGAGGATTGCCTCCTGCTTCTGTTTGGACGGACTCGGTCCTGGCAGGGTCAATGTGGGGTCCACTCTAACGTATGGGTTCTATCCAGGCCGCCCATCATTTTTTTGAGATAATTTTAGAATATGGTCCAAAAATCGAGTCAGAATGAATGTTCAAGTGGACCAAACAGTGGAGATTGATTATGACCCTTAAAAACTTGTTGGGAGCGGCGGAAGTTTTGATCAAACTCGTATTTGTGTTTTATCTATATTTAGCTCCACGTGACCCTTGGAGCGGCGAAATAAAGATCACTGTAGGCCTTAGAAAGGTTTCAACAGCTCTACTTGAGCTTTAAAGATTCCTAAAATGACAGAGATGGCGTACATAAAACATATATATCAGGGTGGGCCCCATAGAGCCATGCCTGACCCAGCCCGTCCAGGTGGGCCGGGGCAGCACCAATCCCCGTCCAGATGCCCCTCACTACCAACGTGGCATATATATATGGGAGATCCTAGGCGTTCAGATGGAGGCCTCACTGCATTTGCCCCATCCTCAAAATCAGGACGGTCTGCTCATTAGATGGATGACTCCCAAGTTAGGTCCGGTTTTCTAATCATCCATACTTCCCCAATATATATATACACACACACACACTCGTTGTCATCAATTTTCCAATCATCTATGTGTGGCTTATGCTGAATTTTTTGGAGGCAAGGAACATCACCAAAGAAAGGTTAGACTTGTCCAATCATTGTGAAGTTTGTGATATGGCCCACTAAATTAGGTCCCACAAATTCGGATTTAATCTAGTTTGTCATGTGTTTGCATGAATTCCCTAGAGTGGGAACAGGATGTCGATTGGAAACTACCCCACTTTATCAAGAAGGGATGATAGTAATGTAGTGGAATTTAATTGGACGGCAGACTTCTTTCAAAGATGAGACCTTATCAAGTATACGTCAGAGATGAGACCTGATGAGTAGGGCATTTGATTGATGGACACTTTAAAATGTTACAAGATCTATGTTAAATAAAATTTTAACCAACTAAATTCTGAAACCAAAAATCAGATCATCTGAACCATCCCAAGCTTTGATTAGTGGACACACTCACATAAATCCTATGATTCAATGATCAGAGAAGTGGGTAGTCTGGATGGGACCTGGATTGCCTGTGACAACTGACCCCAAAGTTCCCGTGTGGAAGTTAGGTGAGTCACACCATGATGTTTGTAAGAAATCCATCGGCTCATCTGTTTTGCCCACTCATGTTAGGCATAGTCTAGAAATGAGATGAATCTAAAATTCAAGCGGGTCACATGACAAGAAACAGCTGGAATTGAACACCCACTGGGGCCATAAAAGTTTTGTATCAGGCTAATACTGTCACATCATTAGTTCATCTCAATGGAAATACTAACAGACATCAAAGTGGACCTTGTGAAGGTTTCAACTATGAGGATTTCTCCCCACCTTTTTTTTTAACACCTTAAGGATATATAGTCAAAGAAACAGAGCCGAAAGGCTTTCCGGGATATATTCGGGGTGGGCCAACAGCAAAGAAGAATGGCCCCCCTATCATATGACTAAACAGGTCAAAAGAACTGAAGAATGGGTTAGGCGACACACATGTTGCCCAAGCCTACTCTATCTAGAAACAGAAGACCTCTGATGGAGGACAGAAGGGTCTCCCAAGATCGGAAGGTGCAGTTTTCTTGGCTTTCACTCCCCAGTCTGGCCAAACCATCAGTAGCCGAATTTGTCTCTAGGATTTCTCTCGATCCCTACCTTTTCCATGTGTCACTTATTCTTAGATCCGTCTCAATTTTGAGCTCATGTACTAACATGTGCCTACATGATCCGGGAAAATGGATTAACGGGTGAATTTCTTATAGACATCACATTGAGAAATTATTTCAGTTAATTTATCTGTTTTGGAAGGTCATTTTAAAACTATCAAATAAAAAGAAGAATTTATAGTATAAATTTCTTACAAACATCATAGTGATAAATTTACTGGTACATCTGTTTTGGCTGCTCATTTTAAGACTTGTGCCTAAAAATAATGTGCATCCGAAACTTGAGTGAGCCACACAATAGGAAAAAGTGGGGAGGCAAATCCCTATCATTGAAATATTTCAGAGGGTCCACTTTGATTTTTATGTGTCATCCTAACTGCTCAAAAGGTTATTCGCACAGTCAGTACACGGACTCCTGAGTTTTTTGAGAGTGGAATCCGCTCGAAGTTGTACTTATTCTTTCCTTTCAATAAAATTTTCTCAAGAAAAAAGTCATTCACACTGTTTTCAAAGGAAAAAAAACAAAAATGCTAACTGATATAGAACTACTGGGCCCGGAGATTGTATTAATGGTGGGTGTTCCGTACTCATTATTTTCTTTTACGTGGCCAACTTGAGTTTTAGACCTGCCTTATTTTTAGTCACATGTCCTAATATGCTGGCAAAACTAATGTATGGGGTGGATTTCTCACATATATCACGGTGGCACCCACTTGATTATGACAGCAGTGTGGCAGTGCATCCATCTGGATGCTACTGTGGATGGGACAGACTTCGAATCCATACCGAAGGGATGAATATAATCTTTGATTTGTGTGGTCGAGTTGAATACCAGTAAAAGAGAAGTTTTCAACGGCTGAAATTTAATTTAGTTAGTAGAGTTGAAAGTCGGGCGGGTTCAACCCCACAAACCTGGCATTGGGTTGGGCTTGGGCAAGATGTATATATCGGGTCTCCGGCTTGGGCTATACAAACACCAACCCGATAAAACTTGGATTGGGCTTAGGTTGAGGTCTCGGATTGCTCGACCCAACCTGAACCATACATATATATATATATATATATATATATATATATATATATATATATATATATATATATATATATATATAGTCTTGGAAAGAATTCCAAATGAAATCGAAAATGAATCTTGCAAAATCGCAACTCTACAAAAATATGCGTGGATTCGTTTGATGTCATCGAATACACTTTGATGTCATCGAAACTTACTATTCGATGGCATCGAAGCCATGTCGATGACATTGTTCGATGCCATCGAACTAATACCCAATCAGTCCAAAGACAAGACATGAAAATTGGATCTCCTTTGATTGCATCGAGTCATCTTCAATGGCATCGAACATATCCTGACATCGAAAAAACACCTAGTTAGTTCAACGACCAGTGGAAGGAAAATCCAGAAATTTTCGAAAGGATCGAGCACAGTTCAACGACATCGAACGGTGCTCGATGGCATCGAATGGTCTATCACTGACATCGACAGACTCTGTTTCTGAATGATTTAAGACTTCAAAAAACAACATATACTTATAGGGTCTTTGGATGGTTGCAAGCCTTGTGTATTTTTGTGGGAATATACTGATCTCGAAGATATCGCTAAGCCCGTCTTGGTCAATGTGATATTTGGGTAGGATCATTTCGAATCTTTCCTTGGTTCGAGGCAGGATTCTATCAAAATCTTCCGTGCCATGGTTGATTTGGTCAGCTGGGGAGGTCAAGGAGCTCATGGTCTAAGCTCCTTATGGGTTTTTTTTGCTGCATTTGTGGATACGCTCGATGAGATGATTCTCCTCCACCGAGCTCTGCCCTTAATTAAGTAGCTTAGCTTGGGTTGGCTTAAGACTTATTTTTTTTATATTGGGAGAATTACTTGGTCCACCTTCCAAGCTCTACGATCTGTCGGCTTATGACACTTCTCTTATGGTTGGTTACATTTTTCGCATGGTAGACTAGTTTGATTTTACCCACAACAGTTGCCCCTCACTTTTGAGCTCGGCTTGCACGTGCTTGGGAAGTAAGAGCTTAAATTGGTTCGGAAGTGTGGGAATTAAAATTTAATTTTTAAGTAGTCCAGTCTTTTTTGAATTTCGAATTGAGACAGGATTTACTGTTTCCTGGTGGAGGCAGGAGTTGAAAAGTAGGTGCCCAATGTAGAATTCAAAAAAGCATGATTATTGTCTTGGGATACGAGGGGATGTACATTAATGACAAGCTGTCATTCAGATTTTAGATGAATCGTAGGTCCACAACTGTCACTTGAGCCAACACATTTATGCTCGGACGAGTTCCATGCCGCCACGTGTAGCGCCACATCTATCAAAGCGTCACCTCGGACTCTTACATTGACACGTGCCATTGTGTAGTAGTAAATGCACTGTCAGACGATCCTCCCTTCTATTCACTTGTTTGATTTGTGAAGCATGAGTACTATCAACCAGGTTTTACCTTCAGCTCAGTTCAATAGCCTTCTCCCTCTAGCATTTGTGAAAGTTCCTGTGTTGGAGGTTTTCCCGGTACGCCAAAAACCATTCCCTTCTCCTTTTTTCCTATTTTAGCTCCCTTTCTACTTCTTTAAAAATTAAAAAATTTATTTATGTCTTTTGAGGGGGATTCTGAGGTCATCACTATCTGGAGTTGGTGGGTAGTGGCTCCGAATCTAGGCCCTCGCTGCTCATAGAGTCCAATTCCAGGGAGCCCATCCCTTCACATGAGGTGGAACTAACATCAAGAGTGGAACCACGAACTGAGAAGGTCTCCTCACGACAAGTTGAGCCGGCCTCCTCGTCTTCTATAGATATGGCCCTTACAACCAATATTTTTATATCTAGGCTGAGGATGACCGACTTGCAGGATCTTAGGTTTGAGAATATGCTTGTTGCTCCCCCCACTTCTGAGCTTGGATTGCACGGACTCAGAGGTGAGATCGTACAAGGTAGTAGGGGTTAGACCTTATAGAAGTCTCATTGAAAATATTTAATTTCGAGCATTATCATTGTCGAAAGTTAGTGTTCGGGGTGTGCCCCTTGGGTTTGTTACCTTATGATGGGTAATGAGCTTGACCGAAGGGTGCCTTCCTCGGCCTCTCGCTCACTTTGGCTTTTTATCCATCAAGCCTTTTGGAGTTAGAAGGGCACCTCCTCAGGTTTGGCTCTTTCTCAGGCTCTTTAGCCACTGCATTTGTTACTTATAGACAATAGGTTACTGATATAGGAGTTTCAACACCTGGTCAAGGGTTCAAGTATCCATAGGTGGTGAAACTCCACTACGGCGTGAGTGTGGGGTGTGTGTGTGCGTGTAAAAAAAAAAAAAGTTTCCTTTTCTATTCATAAAAATATTACTAGTATATTCTTAATTTTCAATGTAGTAATATTCTTAATTTCATGCTCTAAAATGATCTTAAAAAATAGTCGAACATAATCAATACATAATACACATAACAGGATGGGCTCCAACCCGGTAATGGTTGCACAGTCTTGGGTGCGGCAGGGGATGTATTTCTTAGATCCACACGGATCATTATAGGATACACACCCGAAAATAATGCAGATACAAAGTTCAAGTGGATTACACTACTATTTAAATAGTAGGAATTAATGCTATCGTTGAAAAATTCTTGAGCCATAGAAGCCTATGATCAAGCTGATATTTTTATTTTAACTTCATCCTGTTATGTGTGATCTTATAAACAGGTTAGATGGAAAATAAGCCTCACTGTTGGCCCTAGGAAAGTTTTAACAGTAGTTTGTTCAATCTCCATTGCTTTCTGTGGTGTGATCCACTTGAGCTTTGAATGTCTCTAAATTTTTGGCTCATTCTCTAGAATTATAGAGAAAAATTGATGGATGGTGTAGATTCTACACAAAAATCGTGGTGGGACCTAGAAAATATTCACACATTGAAATGACTTGAACTATGGCAAAGGAATTTCCTGTGCCTTCTGTTGGCTTTACAAAGCCTTAGAAGATGATTCAAAACACCTCACACACTTGTACAAGAAGGGAATAATCTTTTTCACTTTGCTTTGCTCTGTATTGGACGTGCAGTACAACACCTTCTTATATAGTCACTACTACTTATGTGAAATACCTAATATGCCCTCATTTACTTCATTTATTTTATTAGTTTCAAACGGATGGAATTCCACCAGCCACAACACGTGGAAATTGTGGAAATATCCATAACGTGTGGCTATTCCAAACACGTGAAAATTGCAGAGGTTGCTGGAATATCTCAACCGTCCATTTGGTTTGGACGTTACAACACTCACCTTCAAACCAAAACAAACTTCATTCCAAGCATTGACCTTAGCTGTCTGAATGTATCAGTCGGTAATGCCTTAGTGAATATGTTCGAGACCTGTTCAGTGGTATGACAGTACTCCAATTTCACTACTTTCTGCTTCACTTGACTCTGAGAAAATGATATCGAGTATCGATGTGCTTACTCCTTCCATGCTGCACCGGATTTTTTGAGAGCTCGATTGCTGACTTGTTATCCATATATATAACTGTGGATCCTTCTTGCGGATGCTTCAGCTCCTTTAGCAAGTTTCTCAACCAAATCGCTTCGCACACCGTGGATGATACTGCCACGTACTCTGCTTCACATGTGGACAAAGCAACAATACTTTGCTTCTTTGAGTTCCATGTGAAAGCAGTCGATTCAAGATAGAATACATAGCCAGTGGTGCTCTTTCTTTCATCTTGGTCACCTCCCTAATCACTGTCTGAGTATCCATACAGTATTGCTTCATTTTCGTATGGATAGAAAAGACCAAATTTCATTGTTCCTTTGACGTACCTGAGGATTCTTTTTGCGGATAGCTAGTGTGATTCTTTTGGTGCTTCTATGTACCTACTTAGAAGCCCAACACTGTAGACGATATCTGGCCTTATGATTGTGAGGTACCTTAGGCTTCAAATCAGACTCTTGAATAGAGTCGAGTCCACGCTTCATCCTTCTCCTTCTTTTGTCAGCTTCAGGCCCGTTGCTACAGGTGTGTTCACGGCATTGCAGTCTGTCATCTTGAACTTATCAAGCAACTCTTTCGCATACTTTTTCTGTGATATATAAATGCCGTCGACTTGTTGTTTTACTTCGATGCCCAAGAAGAAGGACATCAATCCACCATTAGTCATCTCGAATTCATTGACCATAACATGCTTGAATTCTTCAAACACCGCCTGACTGTTTCCTGTGAATAGCAGATCATCAACATATAGGCATGCTATGAGGATGTCGCCATGAGCATTTTTCTTAATGTAGACAGCATGCTCATATGGACATTGGGTGAAGCCCTTCTCTTGAAGATAGTTATCGATGGGTGCATTCTACGCACGAGGAGCCTGCTTGAACCCATAAAGGGCTTTCTTCAGTCGATACACTTTGTGTTCCTCCCCTTAAACAACAAAACCTTCAGGCTAGTCAACATAGACCTCTTCTTCCAAAATTCTATTCAGGAATGCAGATTTCACATCTAGTTGGTAGATCATCTAACTATGATGGGCTACAAGAGAGATAATTATCCTCACAGTGTCAAAGCGAGTAACAGGAGCGAAGACTTCTTCATAGTCCACCCCGTACTTCTATTTGTGGTCCTTTGCTACGAGCCTTGCCTTATAGCGATCGATCTCACCATCAGCATTTTGCTTGATCTTGTACACCCATTTGACGTAGTTCTTTGGCCTTGAGGAAGTAAAGTCAGATCCCATGTATTGTTCTTCTTAATGGCATGGATCTCCTCTTCCATAGTCGTCCTCCAGCATTCTTCTTCTACAGCCTCCTCAAATGTAAGAGGCTCGTGGTTCGCATACAAGCATAACAAATTTACTTCCTCAGTTTCGGCGTATATATCGTTGAGGCTCCTCATTTTGATAAGAGCCAAGGGTGAAGGAAAATTGTATGATGATGTACAGGCTAAATTTTGATTTAATGGAATACTTCCAGAGGAGATGGAACGTATCGCTAGACTTCTGCGTGCAGACGGTTCGATGGAAGAGGGTGTTGCAGGTGTCTGCTCCTGGTTCTCATACTTTTCTTCTTCATGTTCTTCAACCTCGACTTGATTTTCTTTGCCTGAATCTTCCTCGTTCCATTTCCAGGCTTCTTCCTCGCAAAATACAACATCTCTACTTACCACCACCTTTTTAGTTAGTGGGTTGTAGAGCTTGTACGCCTTTGATACTTCAATGTAGCCGATGAAGATGCACTTCTCGCCACAATCATCAAGCTTTTTCCTTCTTCATATTCTAGTTGGTAGATCATCCAACTGTGATGGGCTGCAAGGGAGATAATCATCCTCATAATGTCAAGGCGAGCAATATGAGTGAAGACTTCTTCATAGTCTACCCCGTACTTCTGTTTGTAGCCCTTTGCTACGAGCCTTACCTTGTAGCGATCGATCTCACCATCAACATTTCGCTTGATCTTGTACACCCATTTGACGCCAATAGTTCTTTGGCCTTGAGGAAGTAAAGTCAGATCCCATGTATTGTTCTTATCAATGGCATGGATCTCCTCTTCCATGGTCATCCTCCAACATCTTCTTATACAGCCTCCTCAAATGTAAGAGGCTCGTGGTCCGCATACAAGAGAACAAATTTACTTCCTTAGTTTCGGCGTATATATCGTTGAGGCTCCTCATTTTGATAGGAGCCAAGGGTGAAGGAGAACTGTATGATGATGTGCTGGCTGAATTTTGATTTGATGGAATACTTCCAGAGGAGATGGAACGTATCGCTGGACTTCTGCGTGCAGACGGTTCGGCGGAAGAGGGTATTGCAAGTGTCTGCTCCTGGTTCTCATGCTTCTTTTCTTCATGTTCTTCAACCTCGACTTGATTTTCTTTGGCTGAATCTTCCTCATTCCATTTCAAGGCTTCTTCCTTGCAAAATACAACATCTCTTTCTACTTACCAACACCTTGTTAGTTAGTGGGTTGTAGAGCTTGTACGCCTTTGATACTTCACTGTAGCCGATGAAGATGCACTTCTCACCACGATCATCAAGCTTTTTTCCTTTTTGCTTCTAGAACTTGAGCATAGGCGACACACCTAAAGATCCTTAGGTGCACCACGCTTGGCTTGTATCCACTCCATGTTTCCTGCGGTGTCTTGAATCTGACACTCTTGGTCGGACACCTATTGAGTAGATAGGCAGTACATGCAACTGCCTCTACCCAGATATTCTTCGGTAGACTTTTCTCCTTCGGCATGGTCCTTGTCATGTTGAGAATGGTACAGTTTTTTCATTCTGCAATTCCATTCTGCTGTGGCGTATAGGTTGCAGTATGTTGTTGCTTGATTCCTTGATCCCTGCAATACTCTAGAAAGGCATTTGAGGTATACTCTCCACCTCTGTCAGATCTGAGAGTTTTGATTTTAAGACCACTTTCTTTTTCAACAAGGGCCTTAAAATTTTTAAAAATAGTAAAAGCAGCAGACTTTTCTTTGATTACATACACCCACAATTTTCTACTGAAATCGTCAATGAAGGTAATAAAGTATTTATTACCTCCAAGAGAGATTGGCTCCAATGGTCCACAGATGTCGGTGTGAACCAACTGCAATGGTTCTATTGCTCTTCGGGATACTCCACTCGGAAAGGAGTTCCTTTACTGTTTCCCAAGTGTGCACGCCTCACACACTTGTTCTGGAGCTTTAATGGTAGGCAAGCCATGCACCATGCTTGATGACGACAGAAGTTTCAGGCCATTGAAATTTAGATGGCCAAAACGAAGATGCCATGTACAGGAATCATTCATTGCTTTTCCATAAAAGCACTTCTCGAGCATTGTGTTTATATGGAGGGGAAACATACGATTCTTCGCCATCTGGACTATCGTAATCAAATGTCCATGCATATCTCTTATGGAAAGAGAAGAATTCTCCATGTGTATAATATACACTTTTTCGAGGAGTTGCCCGGACTCAGTATATTACTTTTCATGTTGGGCACGTAGTACACATTTGAGATGTAGTTTGGAATACCATTCTTTTGAAAGATTTTGATTTTGCCTTTACCTTTCACAGGTGTCTTTGACGAGTTGTCGAATGTCACATCACCATGAACTCCTTCTGTGAGTTCTTCAAATAGGTTTTTGTTCCCGCACATGTGATTGCTCGCACCTGTGTCGAGATACCATACATCTGGTCGATCACATCCTTTCTCTTGTGCAAGGAGCACTGTGGAGTCTTCCTGATCATGACTTGATGCTTCGACATAGTTGGATCGTTCATCGTGATCCACTGGCTTGCTCCAACAATCCGAGGCATAATGGCCGAATTTGTTGCAATTCCGGCACTGAATATTTCTCACATTTCCGCGACCGTGTACGAATCGGTCTTTACCATTCCCTCTTCCACGGAAATTGGTAAATTTCTGTTGATTTTGTGGATGGTTCAGATGATATATCCACGTGCCCTTCCTCTTGCATTAGTGTTGGTGCCGCGACCTCCACGATTTGTATGACCACTACTTTTGTCCTTTAGAGTCAGCTTAGACTCTAGGGCATGTTCTAACATCGATGCATTATTTTTCTGCATTCATTGCTCATGCACTTGCAATGAGCCCATCAATTCTTCAATGGACAGATTTTCTAAGTCCTTCGATTCTTCTATGGCAAAAACCACATGCTCAAATTTGGTTGTGAGAGATCGAAATACTTTTTCAACAACCCATACATCTTCGATCTTTTCACCATTTCTTTTCAGGTTGTTAACAATAACAAGTAACCTTGAAAAAAAAAAAATCAGAAATGGTTTCACCTTCCTTCATGTGCGAGGTCTCGAATTCGACTCTAAAAGTTTGGAGACGACCTTCTTCACAGGATCAACTCCTTTGAAGATTGTGCTAAGAATCTCTCATGCTTGCTTGCATGTTGTCGCTTCAGCGATTTGTTCAAAGGTGGACTCATCTAACCCTTGATAGATAAGAAACAGAGACTTCTTGTCCTTCTTTCTTTGATCTTTGAGGACCTCCCTTTGATCAACGGTGTAGAGAGCTTCTTCTTCCGTTGTGGGTTCTACATACCCATCGGTAAAAATCTCCCATAGATCTTGTGACCCGAATAGTGCTTTCATCTGGATGCACCAGTTTTCATAGTTATCCTTAAATAACTTTGGAATCTACAGCTGGATCGAGGACGCCATCACTTCTTCACATCACAGATCAACAACACCTTTTTATTTTATTTTATTAACGTAACAGTGGCAACACCTGGATCACGCGATCTGAACTTTCAAACTATACCCGGTCCCATGGGATCGTCTTGCTCTGATACCAGTTTGTTGGCTTTACAAAGCCTTAGAAGATAATTCAAAACACCTCACACACTTGTACAAGAAGGAAAAAAAAAAAAAAAAAAAAAAAAAAAAAAAAAAAAAAACAGAAAAGCTCTTTGTATTGAAAAAGCTTTCAAGCTTGATTTTTCTTTTTCACTTTGCTTTGCTCTCAATTGGACGTGCAGTACAACACCTTATATAGTCACTATTACTTATGTGAAATACCTAATATGCCCTCATTTACTACATTTATTTTATCAGTTTCAAACGGATGGAATTCCACCAGCCACAACATGTGGAAATTGTGGAAATATCCATAACAAACACGTGAAAATTGCAAAGGTTGCTGGAATATCTCAACCGTCCATTTGGTTTGGACGTTACAACACCTTCAACAGAGACGATCCGCAATCCTAAGGAATAGCTCCATAATAATAAAAAGGTGTCACTAATAACTATAATTAAATTGTAACATGGAATATTCCATCAGGGTATGACTCGCCATCACAGTATAGGCAATGCCCCCGACTCCATGCAAAAAGAAAAAAAAAAAAAAAAAAGAAAGAAAGAAATAGTAGACTATCATATATCACGAACTCCTAGTAAAGAAATACTTGTAGCTTTTTTATTTTTATTTTTTAAAAACCAGAACTTTCATATATGAGAAGAAAAACTATACAACCAGGCTACCCACATTCGGGAACCCTGAAATGCAGGGGATCCTATCATCAGCAGGGGCTCGACAGGGCCACCCCTGTAACAAAAAAAAAAAAAAAAAACGACCCAACTTAGAGACCCTTGGGGACGATTCTAATAGAACCGAGCCCCACTCTATCTAAGAAACATTCCCAAAATATAAGGCACGAATTGGTGTAGATAAATTCTCAAAATCCTTGGCATACAATACATTGAAGCTTTTCAACCTATCTAGCTACCGTCTAGGGTGGATATTGTAACCTCATTCTTGGTGCAACTTGGTTGGCCACTGGAAGAGGAGTTTTCAGTAAGGATTGGGATGTGCCCTCCTACTAAGAAAGCTGGTTGTTTTGGTGCTGGAAGACTTACCGTCTCGCTATCAAGCATGACAAGTACGGAAGCCATGGTCGGTCGATCCATGGCCCTTTCTTGAACGCACAAAAGCCCTAAGTGCATGCACTTTAAAACTTGGGTTGCATTGCATTTCTCACTTAGCGATGGATCCACCAAATCCAATCCTCTTTCTTCCCTCCACAATTTCCATGCCTACAATCAATATGGATTTAAGTAGTCAGTGAATAATAGAGAGATCATAAAAGCAATGGAGGACTAATATATTTCGAGAATTACATGTCCTGTTAGGCTAGAAGCATCGTCACAGTTATAAAAACCGGAATTCTTTTTTCCACTGACAACCTCAAGTAGTATGATTCCAAAGCTGAAGACATCGGATTTCACAGAGAAAAGCCCATCTGCAGCATACTCAGGAGACATGTATCCACTGCATGCATTCAACAATAAGATTATATATAAATAGTTCAATGCTTTATATATGTGGTTAATTGCATGTATTGTATAATTTACTTTTATGGTTATTCAAAATCTGTGGTATATATATAATGAGAAAAACCATATTGTAACTGGGTTCGTGGGCTCACTATGTTCCGACCACTCGATTAGTATTTTCTTGAGTCTGATTTCCTCCAAATATCCTTGCCATTCCGAAGTCTGAAATTTTAGGGTTCATATCCTTGTCTAGAAGAATGTTGCTAGTTTTTAGATCTCTATGAATGATTCTCAGCCTTGAATCTTGATGAAGATAAAGAAGTCCTCGAGTAATTCCCAAAATGATGTTGAAACGCTTCTCCCAATCTAACAATGTGCATCGATTTTGATCTGTCAAGTGTTTTGATAGAAGAAGAAATAATGTTACCAACAATATAACTCATTGACTAGTAGAGTGTAGGATGTGATTAGGGGTTTCTGGGATATAGGACCATACCAAAGAGAAAGAAATCTAAGCTTTTATTGGGCATGTATTCATATATCAGCATCTTTTCATCTCTTTCAATGCAATAGCCTAAGATCCTAACCAAATTCCTGTGTTGAAGTTTAGCAATGAGTTAAACCTCATTCTTGAACTCTTCTAAGCCTTGTCCAGAACTTTTAGATAGTCTTTTCACAGCTATTTCTTGTCCACCTGGAAGCTTACCCTGGAAAAAAAAAAAGGAATAGAAGGTGTTAGCTATTAGGCCCATAATTTTTGTCACACAAGCATATTGACAGGAACTTATAAATCCACTGATATTTTACACTATGTCTCTCACATGATGAGTTGGGCCAGGGCATCTACAATGTAGGTCCACACGATACACAAATTGGCGGTTCCCCCCAAGAAAATGGTAGGGATGTGCACAGCCATGTACACTGGTTACAATTATATATGTGCCTGTGGACTTAGCAAACCCGCATTCATCATGAAGACAAAAAATCCAGTTTCATCTTTTACGAATATCAGGCCATGGTTGTCGAAGATCACCTTGTATACGGGCCCAAATCCCCCTCTTCCAAGCTTATTCGAATCTGAAAAGTTCTCTGTTGCATCTACTATCCATTCAAAACTGAAAAATGGTATATCCAGACCATCTTTTCCATTAGCCACATCTAATAATTCATTGGCATTGAAGCTTGCACCCAAACGATTAAATGACATGTTAAGTTGCCTTTTTCTATTCCCTGATTGAAAGCATAACAATGGAAGCAATGAGATATTTGATCGTAGTATGAATGCTAGTGTTGGGAGATATACCAGTTCCTCACTAACCTTTTCTCTTGTTCTTCCTCCTCCACAATTATCCATAGATAAGTGTCACAGACAAAAGAATTCCTATAGAAACAGATGTTGTTGAGATAACTACCAACCGTTTCTTCTCACCTGATTTATGAGGACTGCCATCTGGAGATAAAGAAGACAAAAATATTTTATCAAGTCATCACGCTTTATCATAGGGGTTACCAGTTCTCGTGGCATAGTTTTTGACCATTGGCGATTCAATCTCCATAAAGAAAAATGTGATCATGAGCTTAACACATCAGTATGGGCCCATTCAATCCCAGTTTCTTATTGTGATTAGATGGAGATTACATATGCATCTAATCTTTAGTATGTACACTAAGACCCTGTTTGATAGGCATCCAAAAATGAGTTCATCCTATTTTAGCTAATTGTGATTATGGATAAAGATCTTAATCTCTAATACATAATGATTTCATCACATTTTAGTTACCAATGACTATA